>OY019130.1:40833267-41021742 GCA_955652365.1 Eristalinus aeneus
TATTATATTATTATTATTATTATTATTATTATTATTATTATTATATTATTATTATTATTATTATTATTATTATTATTATTATTATTATATTATTATTATTATTATTATTATTATTATTATTATTATTATTATTATTATTATTATTATTATTATTATTATTATTAATATTATTATTATTATTATTATTATTATTATTATTATTATATTATTATTATTATTATTATTATTATTATTATTATTATTATTATTATTATTATTATTATTATTATTATTATTATTATTATTATTATTATTATTATTATTATTATTATTATTATTATTATTATTATTATTATTATTATTATTATTATTATTATTATTATTATTATTATATTATTATTATTATTATTATTATTATTATTATTATTATTATTATTATTATTATTATTATTATTATTATTATTATTATTATTATTATTATTATTATTATTATTATTATTATTATTATTATTATTATTATTATTATTATTATTATTATTATTATTATTATTATTATTATTATTATTATTATTATTATTATTATTATTATTATTAATTATTATTATTATTATTATTATTATTATTATTATTATTATTATTATTATTATTATTATTATTATTATTATTATTATTATTATTATTATTATTATTATTATTATTATTATTATTATTATTATTATTATTATTATTATTATTATTATTATTATATTATTATTATTATTATTATTATTATTATTATTATTATTATTATTATTATTATTATTATTATTATTATTATTATTATTATTATTATTATTATTATTATTATTATTATTAATTATTATTATTATTATTATTATTATTATTATTATTATTATTATTATTATTATTATTATTATTATTATTATTATTATTATTATTATTATTATTATTATTATTATTATTATTATTATTATTATTATTATTATTATTATTATTATTATTATTATTATTATTATTATTATTATTATTATTATTATTATTATTATTATTATTATTATTATTATTATTATTATTATTATTATTATTATTATTATTATTATTATTATTATTATTATTATTATTATATTATTATTATTATTATTATTATTATTATTATTATTATTATTATTATTATTATTATTATTATTATTATTATTATTATTATTATTATTATTATATTATTATTATTATTATTATTATTATTATTATTATATTATTATTATTATTATTATTATTATTATTATTATTATTATTATTATTATTATTATTATTATTATTATTATTATTATTATTATTATTATTATTATTATTATTATTATTATTATTATTATTATTATTATTATTATTATTATTATTATTATTATTATTATTATTATTATTATTATTATTATTATTATTATTATTATTATTATTATTATTATTATTATTATTATTATTATTATTATTATTATTATTATTATTATTATTATTATATTATTATTATTATTATTATATTATTATTATTATTATTATTATTATATTATTATTATTATTATTATTATTATTATTATTATTATTATTATTATTATTATTATTATTATTATTATTATTATTATTATTATTATTATTATTATTATTATTATTATTATTATTATTATTATTATTATTATTATTATTATTATTATTATTATTATTATTATTATTATTATTATTATTATTATTATTATTATTATTATTATTATTATTATTATTATTATTATTATTATTATTATTATTATTATTATTATTATTATTATTATTATTATTATTATTATTATTATTATTATTATTATTATTATTATTATTATTATTATTATTATTATTATTATTATTATTATTATTATTATTATTATTATTATTATTATTATTATTATTATTATTATTATTATTATTATTATTATTATTATTATTATTATTATTATTATTATTATTATTATTATTATTATTATTATTATTATTATTATTATTATTATTATTATTATTATTATTATTATTATTATTATTATTATTATTATTATTATTATTATTATTATTATTATTATTATTATTATTATTATTATTATTATTATTATTATTATTATTATTATTATTATTATTATTATTATTATTATTATTATTATTATTATTATTATTATTATTATTATTATTATTATTATTATTATTATTATTTATTATTATTATTATTATTATTATTATATTATTATTATTATTATTATTATTATTATTATTATATTATTATTATATTATTATTATTATTATTATTATTATTATTATTATTATTATTATTATTATTATTATTATATTATTATTATTATTATTATTATTATTATTATTATTATTATTATTATTATTATTATTATTATTATTATTATTATTATTATTATTATTATTATTATTATTATTATTATTATTATTATTATTATTATTATTATTATTATTATTATTATTATTATTATTATTATTATTATTATTATTATTTATTATTATTATTATTATTATTATTATTATTATTATTATTATTATTATTATTATTATTATTATTATTATTATTATTATTATTATTATTATTATTATTATTATTATTATTATTATTATTATTATTATTATTATTATTATTATTATTATTATTATTATTATATTATTATTATTATTATTATTATTATTATTATTATTATTATTATTATTATTATTATTATTATTATTATTATTATTATTATTATTATTATTATTATATTATTATTATTATTATTATTATTATTATTATTATTATTATTATTATTATTATTATTATTATTATTATTATTATTATTATTATTATTATTATTATTATTATTATTATTATTATTATTATTATTATTATTATTATTATTATTATTATTATTATTATTATTATTATTATTATTATTATTATTATTATTATTATTATTATTATTATTATTATTATTATTATTATTATTATTATTATTATTATTATTATTATTATTATTATTATTATTATTATTATTATTATTATTATTATTATTATTATTATTATTATTATTATTATTATTATTATTATTATTATTATTATTATTATTATTATTATTATTATTATTATTATTATTATTATTATTATTATTATTATTATTTATTATTATTATTATTATTATTATTATTATTATTATTATTATTATTATTATTATTATTATTATTATTATTATTATTATTATTATTATTATTATTATTATTATTATTATTATTATTATTATTATTATTATTATTATTATTATTATTATTATTATTATTATTATTATTATTATTATTATTATTATTATTATTATTATTATTATTATTATTATTATTATTATTATTATTATTATTATTATTTTTATTATTATTATTATTATTATTATTATTATTATTATTATTATTATTATTATTATTATTATTATTATTATTATTATTATTATTATTATTATTATTATTATTATTATTATTATTATTATTATTATTATTATTATTATTATTATTATTATTATTAGTATTATTATTATTATTATTATTATTATTATTATTATTATTATTATTATTATTATTATTATTATTATTATTATTATTATTATTATTATTATTATTATTATTATTATTATTATTATTATTATTATTATTATTATTATTATTATTATTATTATTATTATTATTATTATTATTATTATTATTATTATTATTATTATTATTATTATTATTATTATTATTATTATTATTATTATTATTATTATTATTATTATTATTATTATTATTATTATTATTATTATTATTATTATTATTATTATTATTATTATTATTATTATTATTATTATTATTATTATTATTATTATTATTATTATTATTATTATTATTATTATTATTATTATTATTATTATTATTATTATTATTATTATTATTATTATTATTATTATTATTATTATTATTATTATTATTATTATTATTATTATTATTATTATTATTATTATTATTATTATTATTATTATTATTATTATTATTATTATTATTATTATTATTATTATTATTATTATTATTATTATTATTATTATTATTATTATTATTATTATTATTATTATTATTATTATTATTATTATTATTATTATTATTATTATTATTATTATTATTATTATTATTATTATTATTATTATTGTTATTATTATTATTATTATTATTATTATTATTATTATTATTATTATTATTATTATTATTATTATTATTATTATTGTTATTATTATTATTATAATTATTATTATTATTATTGTTATTATTATTATTATAATTATTATTATTATTATTATTATTATTATTATTATTATTATTATTATTATTATTATTATTATTATTATTATTATTATTATTATTATTATTATTATTATTATTATTATTATTATTATTATTATTATTATTATTATTATTATTATTATTATTATTATTACTATAATATTATATAATAATATTGTATATTATTATTATAATAGTAATACTAATCTTTCCCTTCTTGTTGTGGGCCTCAACCAACATACCTCTCCAGCCAGCACGATCTCCAGATGGGCACTACAAGTTATTGACGTCCTTCTCCACTTAGCCTAGATTCTCCCCTGTTTCGTTGTCCCAATCGTTCAGATTCAAGAAGACTAAAGGCTTCCTCATTCGCCTTTGCTAACGTCCAAGTTTCCGCGCTATAAAGTAGGACTGGATCGAGACGAGGTAGACGAAGTCCTTGACTACCTCTGTCCACTCTGACGCTCTGTCCAATGCGCCGATGTTGTGTATCCTTCCCTGATGGAAGCATGTACTTAGTCGTGCCCTCATATAACGCCAGACCCATTTTAGCGCCTTTTGCTTCAATGCCAGCAAACGCCTCATTGACGGTTCGCTGTGTTCGTCCAATCACGTCAATGTCATCAGCGTTAGCTAGCAATTGAAATGACTTCTGGAAGATCGTACCTCTGGTGTTGACTTGGGAGTTACGCACGATTATCTCGAGGATGATGTTTAAAAAAGTCACATGACAGTGCGTCGTCTTAACTAAAACCTTTTTTGATATTGAAGGTCTCGGTAGGTAGGTTACCAAACTTGACAAAGCAGCGAGAGTTCTCCATCCTCATCCTACACAATCTGACGAGTTTGGTAGGAATGCCAAAACTCGATATAGCACTGTATAGCTTGTCTCTATGCACACTGTCATATGCATATAGACGAATAGGTTGTGAGTGTCGATTTGCACTTCTTGAGTCTTTTCCAGGATCTGCCGTAATGTGAAGCTCTGCTCTATTGTGGACTTCCCTGGTCTGAAACCACACTAATAGGGACCTATCAGGTCATGAAAAACCGTTTCAGACGCTCACACAATACGGCAGAAAGAATCTTATATGGGATGTTTTTGTTGTTGATGGTAAAACTAATCTGCCTAACAGCGGGACTAGGGCCGTCATCGTTAAGGAGTTTGCAAAAATGATCCTTCCAGATTCTCTGCACAGACAGCGACTCTACTGCGAATTGTCCAATTTGGTACCGGCAGGCCTTGGTCCGAGCCTTGTATCCTCCAGATAGCTGTCTTACCTTTCGCTGAAACTTTTGGACTTCATTCCTACCATAACATTTTTCAGTTTCTGAATAATCTGGAGGAACTGGAGGAATATGTCCAAACGCATCCTTATAATTACAATAAGGCGCGCTAGCCACGTTTCTCTAGAACCTTAGCCAGAGAAATAAGTTCGAGTGGCACCAATCCTACTACAAACAGAAACCTAACAAACGAAGAGGTTGATGGGTACCTCATACAAATGGACAAAGTTTACATTTATCTGAATGCTACTACCGATGCACTTCGCTGCACTGCAGCTGCTGCACTGTTTTACAGCAGTCCACTTGACAACAGGGTGAAGGTAATCTGTTACATGGCCCTCAACCGGCCAATCATGGTGTATGGTTGTCCTGTGTGATTCAACGTGAGTAATTCCCAGATGGAAAAGAAAAAAAAAACAAAGATATACAAAAAATGCGAATATATATAAAAAAATAAAAAATACAAATTATTAAAAAAAAAATACAAAACAAGAAGAAAAGACGCACCACGGCGTATTACATATATATTTTAAGCATATACGTCCTGGTGTATGCGACCGTATGATGTTACGGCGTAGTTTAGACTAGCGCAATTGTAAATATATTAGTTATAGAGTTAGGTTTTACTTGTAGTCTTAAATTAGACTTTAGTCTTAGTTTTAAGCTAGGTTAAGTTAAGTAATTGTTATCCCAAGTTTTTGAATTTTTCCCTCGGTGAAAAATAAATTTTATAATGAATAATAAAAACGAGCACAAACATTTAGAAAAAGAAACCGAAAGGTCAAAAAAATTAAGCATCCTATGTTAGCTTAGAGCACTTGTAAGGAGTTAGTAAGTGAGAATTAAGATCATCAGATTATAATAGTAAGCTAGTTTAGGTATATTTTGTCTAGCATGTAAGTAAAGAAAACGAAAAATTAATAAAAAAATCCATTGAAAACCAAAACAAACAAGAAATTCTATCCTAACGAGGTCCTGTACAACGAGGCAAACCTAATAAGGATAGATAGTTTTATTGTTGAGTTGATTCGTAGTCACTTTGGGATCTGTGGGGCTTACTACCCAAATGAAATGTACCATGACAAGGTACATCTTTATGCCTTCATTCCGTCTGAAGCTTTCCTCTACTTGGACACTAAAGGCCTGATTCAAGATAGGGAAGGCTGCCCTATCATTCGCACGTCGCACGCCGAACAGTAGAAAGGTAACTCTAATGCGAGCCGGACGTCGCTCGCAGCCGTGAGGATCTCCTACGGTTAAATAGAGTGATTTCTACCCACGTCAGAGCAGTTTCTGACAAGGAACGGTATTTCTACTGGTGGTTGCACCAGAATCAGCTTTCGATGCCGCTAACTTCTTAAAGCAATTGAACCACCGTCGAACAGTTGAGTCGCTAGAGCCAACTTACATAGGTTAAGATAGATTTAAGGCTAAATAAAACAAAAGAAAAATGTAAAAAACAATAAACATAATAAACAAAATAAAAAATAAAAAAGGTGCACCACTGGGTATTATATGTATATGTGAACCATATAAATAACACATACGCCCTGGTGCACGCGTCCGTAATATGTTACGAACATAGATTAAGTGTAGTATATATAGCTAAGTAGAAATAATTGTAGATTTACGCTCTTCTATTATAGATTAGGTTCTATTTTTATACTTAGATTAAGTTCAGTTAAGCACTTCCATTACCCAAGTTTGTACTTTAAAATTAAAGAACGATTTATTTAAACAAACGACAACATTTTTAAGGGCAAACAAAATTAATAATAGGTTAAGGAGTCCGTTAGTTAGAATTAAGATCAGCAGATTAGATATTAAACTAGTTTTAAGTATTTTTGTCTAGCATATAAGAAAAAAAAGACTAGAAAATAAACATGCATTAAAAGCGAAAACGAAACGAAAATTTCAGCATATGTAGAGGCCCCAGAAGGATAAGAAACAGATGCAGAATTTCTTAAAAGAATTAAAGAAAGAAAGAGAACAAAGTGAAAGAATTGATGACTCAGGCATCCGCTTAGAGCGGAAATAAAGGAACTCGTAAGCGATATCGCGGTATCTGTCATTAGAACCCATTAACCGTTTATCTAAATACTGATTAAGAAGATAATACCTGATCCAAAGCAGTCGGGCACAAGTACCGCTATCTGACTTAAAATAAAAAAACACCTAAGAAATCACAATTACCCGACAACAATAAAAGAAAGAGAACCAACAACAGGCCAAAGCAGTAACGACCATCGAAACAATAGCATAAACACCACAAAGCACAAGCACAAAGTCCTCTGCAATGTCACGCATAATGAAATTTATCGCCACCGCAAGACCACCAATATCAAATTCATAATCAAGGATTTAAACACTAAAAGTTCCGTTCTTAATGTTCTATCTCGGGAAAGTTTCGATCACATCTTTAAATGAGAGGTGTAAGAAACGCACCAAAAGCCGACAGAAAGAAGATTTTATTCGAAAAAATCGTTAACATGGCACATGGTGGAAGTGTGATGATAAAGAACAGCGTCAACACACGTGTGGACTTAGTAAGGTAGTACCCTCTTCTGTGTCGACTAGAGTAGGCTGAACTTAATAACATAAAAGAACAGTTAAAGTTAAAAACTGAAAAAAAGAGGCATAAAGTACTTGGCCAAATCTTGCGGCAGTTTTCAGTGACGGGTTTTAGTCTAATCTTATTCTCAAAGGCTAACATTGGAAGACAAAACATAAAAAAAAATTAAGTATACTGAAGGAGGCATACCAATGGATTTCAGGAATGACACATCGCGCAATAAGTTCCGGAACTGGCATATTACTTAAATAAGTACGGACATTCAAATGATATCTCTCAATTTTTCCCAACATGTAATCTTGCGATTTTTAAAACGAAAGAAAAAACAGAATTTAGTGTGTTGATTAAACACTGCTTTTTGATGAAAAAAAAATACGGTGCAAGCTAAGCAATGGCTTGAAAATCGTTACCGGGCCTCTTGTCTAGCAAAAACAATTATTTGTCGGTGGTATACTGAATTTAAACGTGGCAGTACAGACACCAACGATACTGCAAAGTGAAATTTCGTGAGGTTGCTGACACCTTAAAGATATCAGAACGCAGTGTATACAATATTTTGCACGAACACTTGTCCATGAGATAGCTGTTTTCGAAATACGTGTAGCGTTTGCTCACAATGATCAAAAGCAACAACGTATAGATGATTCTGTGATTGTTTGGAGCTGTTTCTGTTTCGCCAGAATAAACAGGACTTTTTGCATCGTATGTCACAATGGATGGAACATGGATCCACCACTACACTCCAGAGTCAAATCGGCAGTCAGCGGAGTGGACACAACCCCAAAGCGTCAAAAAACACAAAGGTCGGCTGGTAAGGTTATGGTATCTGTATTTTGGGACGCGAAAGGTAAAAGGATCAACTGCGAAAACTAGATGGTATTATTGGCGCATTTGAAGAAAGAAACTGAAAAAAAACGGTCCCATATAAAGAAGAAAAATATTATTTTCCAACTTTAAGGCCAAATTGCACGAAATGAGCTTTGAACTGCTTCTGCACTCATTGGATTGACCCCAGCGACTTCATTCTCTTTTCAGACTTCAAAAAGATGCTTTGAGGAAAAATATATGGCACGAATGAGGAGGTGATCGCCGAAACTGAAGCCTTTTTTGAGGCCAAAGATAGATTCTATAAAAAAGGTATCGAAATGTTAGAGCGGTGTTGGACTGATTGTATCACTCTTGAAGAAAACTATGTTGATTAATAAAATTGAATTTTGATAAGTCCCGGGATTTATTGATTGATGTGTTAGGCAGCTCGTCAGAAAACTGATCTAGTTTATGTAGCGAGCACATACTTTTTGTTGTATTTATCATAAGAGTTTGAAACGAATAAGAAACAGCGTTTATACGTGCCAGAACTTTCTCAGAGGCTATCTATACCAATATGGTCGACTCCAAAAGCTGGTAATGTGGTAGTGTCTTATTTTAAGGCGTTAGTTGAGGGTCTTTAACTGCAGCACATAATTTCAGTCAAGCAAAAGTTATTTCTGCAGAGGATTTTGCCAAACATACTTTAATTTTTCATACAAAAATGTTACAAAACAGCAAAGATAGAACCCATTCATGGAAAATTCAAGCTCATTCAATCACCGAAAACTATAAGGTTGTATCATATGTCTAGATATGAAACCGATTTTTCCTACTTAGATTATGGTCTTTCCGCAATCCGTTCATTTGAAGGTATTAAAGGTAGTGATTACAGTTAAAAAAAGGAAAAATGTGTTCTAAATTTGACAAGTCGGGGACGATTTATAGATTTCAAGAAATTCGTAAGTCTTTTTGGCACAATCAGAAAGGATTAAAACTAATGCGAAGGCAAAAATATTCGAGTATATACATGTTTCTGCAATCGGTGGTGCTGACCGCGCCTTGAAAAATTTTAGGAATTAACCGTTCAGAATATAATTTTTTATGGGCCTTTTAGTAAGCTTTTTCGTCCGCAAGGATGAAGTCATATTAAAAAAAATGCATATAGATGACTTAAACCTCTACTAAATCATGTCAAGTGGCAAATGCTCTCTCACGACCAAAGTGAAACAAATGTTTCATCGACTGTATTCGTATTTACCTAGCGAGAGACAAGTAACAACCACGTGCAACTGAAAAAAGTTACAGGGTCGTTTTTTAATAAACAAAGCCTGACAGGATAGTTAACATCTTATACCACTCGTTAAGACATCCTTTTAAATTTTTCTTTCCCCAAAGACAACATCGGATGTATTGAGTGGTAAGAATTTCTGCGGTGTACGAAATCTGTAAGTCTAACAGGTATTTACGAAATCAAAATTATTATAAATACCCGTATTACAAAATTCTTTCGTAATAACAATTATACGAGTATATTAATCATTCAAAGTTTCAAAATCGATGGCTACAATTTAATTTAGCTGAGGATTTTGTCTACCTCGGGGTAAACAAGAGCTCTACAAACGACATCTAAGAAAATCCACCCTTAGCAACCGATGTAATACCTATGGTCAACACATTCGACTCAAGGAACAAAAATTATGTTTACCAAGGCTTATATTTTGCGTTTCCTAATTTCTGGAGGTGAAATCTGAAAGATAAGCCAAACTGAAGATTTTATTTTCTGTCACCTTCAAAATAATAATTCAACGGCGGATATATGATTCTGTTGGCGCGGATTGCATGAGAAGACGCAACAAACTTTAGGAGCTGTACCAGGATGTGGATGTAGACCGAAAGTTGACCCTTCGCATGGATATCAACGATATAGAATTGGACTGAACAAGGTTTACTGAATAGACATATAAATATAAATAAAAATATAAATATAAATATAAATATGAGACACGTGAATGTGAAGGTTAAAAACAGAAAAAAATTGTTGGATATATTAATAAATATATTATATATTGCTATTAAAAAAAAACAATTACGAAAATGAAAAAAATAACAAAGAAAGCACAGGTCACAGGTTCTATGCACTAGAAAAATTTATAGAACTAACTTTGTCTCAGAACATATCTCCCCAATGCCTTGTCTTTGCTCCGAGTTCAACAACATTTTTTAAATAAAAAATATAAGGAAATGGATAATACTGCGTCGATTTCAAAATGACTTAGTGAATAGTTGACATAGCTTTCTTCGGGTTCAAACTAAATTACAGCTTGGAGAATAAAGTTTTACTTAACTACATCTACCTTGGAAATGAAATTCAACAATGGCCCTCTTAAAATACTTGTTGAATCAGATTCAACAAAGTGAATAAGGAAACAATGCTGTGCACGAAATTAAACACATTACCATGGCACCGCTATGTTTTGCCAATGATTTGAGTTTCAATTCTTCAAAGATGTTCAGCATGTGATTTGAATTTCATCTTTTCTTCTTTAGATCAACTTGACAAGCTTGAATTTGCTCGTGAAAAGTTGCATGTTGAAACTTTGCCCAAGCATTGGTGCTCCTGTTGGCGGAAGCACTTTCAATCCCCTAAAAATTTCCTACACCACCAAAGTCGACTGTAGGGGACGTCTAATGAATATTTTTCTTAAATTTGCTGCTTAAATTTAACTGCGCATAGTGTCAAGTATTTCGCCAGGCAAGTTTCGCATGCCTGCCTTGTTTGTGCAACCTTTCTCAAGGTCTGTTGAAGAAGGAATATGCTGTCAAAATGAAAAGACTTAATGCACCTATATTTTACTGTGGTACTTTGCACAGCAAGGTTTTAATTTAGTCATAAATTTTTTATAACTGCATTCAATCAGTTGCAAATCTTTCGACTGAAAACTTTCGTATACGAGTACAGAGTTAAATAGAAAAACAACATAAAGCTTACTAACATACATAAAACTTTTTTTACAAATGCTTTTATTAATTTTGAAGCTATAAGCTTAGTGCTGCTAAACTAGATTTGTTGTTCACTAAATTTCAGTCCCAAGTTATTGGAAACTTTGAACCATTTATGGTGTTGCAGGTCCACCGTGGCCATCTCTTTTGAAAGTCAGGTCCAGATTACCAGAAGCAAATAGTTAGCGGGTTGGTTATGTGAATTTAACATCAATTAATTTTTGGACACGATTTATATTAAACGCTCTCTTCATCACTGAAGTCAAATTTTCTTGTTTTTGTCATCGGTTTCCCACCCCAAGAGTAAATAGAAAGATTGGTCCCAATCTTGAATGGCTCTCTGAAGTCAGTATTATTTTATAAATACACGAAACGATTAACAATTTTTAAATGGGCTTGTGCACACGAGGCAATGTCGTTAGCCGCGCTCAAGAAGGCGAACTGTCAATTTTATCCTCGCTAGTGCATAGTTGACATACGTACAGCCTTTTCGGGGTGCCTCCTCGACAACCACCACAACACCCGCTGTGTCTTGAACTAATGTATGCAGCGATCTGCCCGATGGTTAAATAATTGGCTTGGCCTACCAGTCTGTGAATTGTGCGTGAGGTAAGCTACCTTACCACATAAAAAAGATAAAGTTCAGAGAGACCGACATGCATCGGATATGGACGGCAAACGTTTTAAGGACTAAACACTATCTGTTTTGCACGTGGTATATGAGGCACCGCACAGAGGTCCTAGACAGCTATAAAGCAGACACCACCGCCATCCAGGAAGTGCGATAGGGTACACACAGTATATACGTATAGGTTGGCGCAACAGTATAGATGGGGATCAGCACCTAGCCTGCTCATCAACCACTCGTGATACCCGCACTGCTGTTCTATCATAAGTTACACAACAGCTCTTTGCCAACTCTGAAAGGCGAAATTTGAGGGGCTTTTTCTTGGACAGTTATAATTCTTTGAATGTTGTCAGCAGCTTAAAGGAGGTCCTTAAAGGAACCGGAAATCGAAACTTTCGGCGTATGATTGTCTCTCTCTACTTATTACACCAATGCGGTCAGAGTGTGATGGGATATGCAAGGCAGAAAAACGATAAATTATGACATCTACTACAGTGATTGCTACAGCGAAGACAACGCTTATTCGAATGCAGACTTATTGTACGAGGTAGATTTGTCCAAAAATTCTCAAGCTACAACCTTATCAGTGAGGACCTTAAGACACAACGCATCATGGCTGAATTTTCAGGAACATGAGCATAATTTGCCCTCACGCTCTGACAGAGAAGAAGGATGACAACATCAAGGATGATTTCTATGATCCCTAAGAAAGAACATACAACGATGTCCCAGCTATGACACCAAGATTGTTTTTGGAGATATCAGTTCTCAGCTCCTCAAAAAGAACATCTTCGTCATCTTCGAAACATCTGACGTTTCCCTGTTCCCATCCTGGAACAGACTCAGGGTCTTGGACTCCGTGGCCAGCACGCGGTTCCCACACCTGAACATTTGTAAAGAACCTGACGATCATCTGATCAATCATCCGCCAATCAGACTAATCATGTTATGATCAACGTCAGACACTCTACCATAAAAATTAGCGTTTAGTTAATTTTTCAGTTATATTTAATATTTTATAAGGATTAATGGTATGTATATCTATTTGGAGCTTAAGACAAATTTACATATTTGGATCAAAGCTAAATATGGTTCGTTTCAAATTATTGCTACTAAAGAAATAGCGCTAATATTACAAAAATATATACCTGGCTGCATACATTAAGTCTTGTTGTCTTAAATTCTATTTGTACTAGAACAGAGTCAGGAAATAGGGGTTCTTTTATTACACTGTCTGCAACAAATCAACAACGCACTTATTAGCAAAACCCGACCAGTGCCGAAAACCATAACATCCGAGGTATTTATCTTTAAGTCCCACAGGTTAGAGTAGTTTTTTCAAACTGTTTCAGTCAGTCAAAATAACCAGATCGTCGGCATACATAAGGACTTTTACGTTAACATCACCAACTCTAACTCCTCCCGTCAAACAACCTGCTATGTCGTCCACGTAGAGGCGAAAAATGAGGGCTAAACACACAGATTTGTGGAAACCCTGTTTTAACTTCAAAATATTCGGACAAGACACTACCATTCCATACTGTAGCAGAGGTCTGAGTGATAAGCTCGATATAGACTCTATAGCGTGTATTATAAGAAATTTTTATTTACTGTATCAAAAGCAACTGTTTTCCAGAAAGACTTTAAATCATTAAGTCCACTATTTTGTACGTCAGTTATTTATAATAAGCTGCTTGTTAAGTTTTGCAAACTATCTTATATCTCTTACCTGCTTCAACGTACATCAGCCTAAATACTTGATTGTTAGTTCTTCAAAATTTAGAAACCCAAAAGTCTTCCTTCTTAATAAAAATAACAATTGTTGGCGCGACAGTCCACAGGGAGACTAGGGCCTAGCTTGCTCATCAACTACTCGTACTGTTCTCTCACGAGTAGAAGGGACCTACAGCTTTTTTGCCGACTCCTAACGACGAAGTTTGAGAAGCTTTCTTTGGTGCCGTGAAAAATTAGAGGTGTTTGTTAATAAAAGGTTCACGCTACACGAATGAACAACGCATTCTCATTGTGAAATTGTTTTTCCAAAATGGTGAAAGTTTTGCGGCTACAGTGCGGTTACAATAATGCTCCAAAAGAGTCAACTGTAAAGCGATTAATGGAAAAATTTGCTGAAACTGGGTCTGTAACTGATGTAAAGACAACAGCGCGCCTTCCACCAGGGCTATCGACCGGAAATATCGCATCAGTATGTGATGATGTCGCTCAAACTCCATCCACTCCAATTCGACACCGAGCTCAGCAAATTGGTGTTTCCAAATCCACTTTGCAGCGAATATAGACGAAAGATTGGCATCTTCATACATACAAAGTTCAATTGATTCAGAAACTGAACCCAGCTGACAATGCACACCGAAGGGAGCTCGTTAATTGGGTATTGGAGAGATAACATGAAAATGCTTATTTTGCCGATAAAATCGCCTTTAGTGACGAGGCCCATTTCCATCTTGATGGCTTCGTCAATAGGCAGAATTGTCGCGAGGAAAATCCTCGAGCGATTCACGAGAAGCAAATGCATCCTCAACGTGTCACTGTGTGGTGTAGATTTTGGGCTGGAGGAAACATTGGACCTTTTTTTATGAAAATGAGTCAGGTCAAGCGCAAACAGTCAATGGTGTTCGGTATCGTGAAATGATAACCAATTTGTTCATTCCTATAATTGAAGAAATGAATGTGGATGAGATGTGGTTTCAAAAAGATGTCACCATATCCCATACAGCCAGAGAAACAATTCAGTTGCTGCATCAGTCATTTAAATCTTGCGCTCTTGTTGGGACATCCTTTATATATTTATATATAGTTTAGATGTTTTCATTTTGACATCATATAAAACAAAAACAATGTTGTCCACCTTTGTTCTACCTTGGAAATGAAATTCAACAATGGCCCTCTTAAAATACTTGTTGAATCAGATTCAACAAAGTGAATAAGGAAACAATGCTGTGCACGAAATTAAACACATTACCATGGCACCGCTATGTTTTGCCAATGATTTGAGTTTCAATTCTTCAAAGATGTTCAGCATGTGATTTGAATTTCATCTTTTCTTCTTTAGATCAACTTGACAAGCTTGAATTTGCTCGTGAAAAGTTGCATGTTGAAACTTTGCCCAAGCATTGGTGCTCCTGTTGGCGGAAGCACTTTCAATCCCCTAAAAATTTCCTACACCACCAAAGTCGACTGTAGGGGACGTCTAATGAATATTTTTCTTAAATTTGCTGCTTAAATTTAACTGCGCATAGTGTCAAGTATTTCGCCAGGCAAGTTTCGCATGCCTGCCTTGTTTGTGCAACCTTTCTCAAGGTCTGTTGAAGAAGGAATATGCTGTCAAAATGAAAAGACTTAATGCACCTATATTTTACTGTGGTACTTTGCACAGCAAGGTTTTAATTTAGTCATACATTTTTTATAACTGCATTCAATCAGTTGCAAATCTTTCGACTGAAAACTTTCGTATACGAGTACAGAGTTAAATAGAAAAACAACATAAAGCTTACTAACATACATAAAACTTTTTTTACAAATGCTTTTATTAATTTTGAAGCTATAAGCTTAGTGCTGCTAAACTAGATTTGTTGTTCACTAAATTTCAGTCCCAAGTTATTGGAAACTTTGAACCATTTATGGTGTTGCAGGTCCACCGTGGCCATCTCTTTTGAAAGTCAGGTCCAGATTACCAGAAGCAAATAGTTAGCGGGTTGGTTATGTGAATTTAACATCAATTAATTTTTGGACACGATTTATATTAAACGCTCTCTTCATCACTGAAGTCAAATTTTCTTGTTTTTGTCATCGGTTTCCCACCCCAAGAGTAAATAGAAAGATTGGTCCCAATCTTGAATGGCTCTCTGAAGTCAGTATTATTTTATAAATACACGAAACGATTAACAATTTTTAAATGGGCTTGTGCACACGAGGCAATGTCGTTAGCCGCGCTCAAGAAGGCGAACTGTCAATTTTATCCTCGCTAGTGCATAGTTGACATACGTACAGCCTTTTCGGGGTGCCTCCTCGACAACCACCACAACACCCGCTGTGTCTTGAACTAATGTATGCAGCGATCTGCCCGATGGTTAAATAATTGGCTTGGCCTACCAGTCTGTGAATTGTGCGTGAGGTAAGCTACCTTACCACATAAAAAAGATAAAGTTCAGAGTGACCGACATGCATCGGATATGGACGGCAAACGTTTTAAGGACTAAACACTATCTGTTTTGCACGTGGTATATGAGGCACCGCACAGAGGTCCTAGACAGCTATAAAGCAGACACCACCGCCATCCAGGAAGTGCGATAGGGTACACACAGTATATACGTATAGGTTGGCGCAACAGTATAGATGGGGATCAGCACCTAGCCTGCTCATCAACCACTCGTGATACCCGCACTGCTGTTCTATCATAAGTTACACAACAGCTCTTTGCCAACTCTGAAAGGCGAAATTTGAGGGGCTTTTTCTTGGACAGTTATAATTCTTTGAATGTTGTCAGCAGCTTAAAGGAGGTCCTTAAAGGAACCGGAAATCGAAACTTTCGGCGTATGATTGTCTCTCTCTACTTATTACACCAATGCGGTCAGAGTGTGATGGGATATGCAAGGCAGAAAAACGATAAATTATGACATCTACTACAGTGATTGCTACAGCGAAGACAACGCTTATTCGAATGCAGACTTATTGTACGAGGTAGATTTGTCCAAAAATTCTCAAGCTACAACCTTATCAGTGAGGACCTTAAGACACAACGCATCATGGCTGAATTTTCAGGAACATGAGCATAATTTGCCCTCACGCTCTGACAGAGAAGAAGGATGACAACATCAAGGATGATTTCTATGATCCCTAAGAAAGAACATACAACGATGTCCCAGCTATGACACCAAGATTGTTTTTGGAGATATCAGTTCTCAGCTCCTCAAAAAGAACATCTTCGTCATCTTCGAAACATCTGACGTTTCCCTGTTCCCATCCTGGAACAGACTCAGGGTCTTGGACTCCGTGGCCAGCACGCGGTTCCCACACCTGAACATTTGTAAAGAACCTGACGATCATCTGATCAATCATCCGCCAATCAGACTAATCATGTTATGATCAACGTCAGACACTCTACCATAAAAATTAGCGTTTAGTTAATTTTTCAGTTATATTTAATATTTTATAAGGATTAATGGTATGTATATCTATTTGGAGCTTAAGACAAATTTACATATTTGGATCAAAGCTAAATATGGTTCGTTTCAAATTATTGCTACTAAAGAAATAGCGCTAATATTACAAAAATATATACCTGGCTGCATACATTAAGTCTTGTTGTCTTAAATTCTATTTGTACTAGAACAGAGTCAGGAAATAGGGGTTCTTTTATTACACTGTCTGCAACAAATCAACAACGCACTTATTAGCAAAACCCGACCAGTGCCGAAAACCATAACATCCGAGGTATTTATCTTTAAGTCCCACAGGTTAGAGTAGTTTTTTCAAACTGTTTCAGTCAGTCAAAATAACCAGATCGTCGGCATACATAAGGACTTTTACGTTAACATCACCAACTCTAACTCCTCCCGTCAAACAACCTGCTATGTCGTCCACGTAGAGGCGAAAAATGAGGGCTAAACACACAGATTTGTGGAAACCCTGTTTTAACTTCAAAATATTCGGACAAGACACTACCATTCCATACTGTAGCAGAGGTCTGAGTGATAAGCTCGATATAGACTCTATAGCGTGTATTATAAGAAATTTTTATTTACTGTATCAAAAGCAACTGTTTTCCAGAAAGACTTTAAATCATTAAGTCCACTATTTTGTACGTCAGTTATTTATAATAAGCTGCTTGTTAAGTTTTGCAAACTATCTTATATCTCTTACCTGCTTCAACGTACATCAGCCTAAATACTTGATTGTTAGTTCTTCAAAATTTAGAAACCCAAAAGTCTTCCTTCTTAATAAAAATAACAATTGTTGGCGCGACAGTCCACAGGGAGACTAGGGCCTAGCTTGCTCATCAACTACTCGTACTGTTCTCTCACGAGTAGAAGGGACCTACAGCTTTTTTGCCGACTCCTAACGACGAAGTTTGAGAAGCTTTCTTTGGTGCCGTGAAAAATTAGAGGTGTTTGTTAATAAAAGGTTCACGCTACACGAATGAACAACGCATTCTCATTGTGAAATTGTTTTTCCAAAATGGTGAAAGTTTTGCGGCTACAGTGCGGTTACAATAATGCTCCAAAAGAGTCAACTGTAAAGCGATTAATGGAAAAATTTGCTGAAACTGGGTCTGTAACTGATGTAAAGACAACAGCGCGCCTTCCACCAGGGCTATCGACCGGAAATATCGCATCAGTATGTGATGATGTCGCTCAAACTCCATCCACTCCAATTCGACACCGAGCTCAGCAAATTGGTGTTTCCAAATCCACTTTGCAGCGAATATAGACGAAAGATTGGCATCTTCATACATACAAAGTTCAATTGATTCAGAAACTGAACCCAGCTGACAATGCACACCGAAGGGAGCTCGTTAATTGGGTATTGGAGAGATAACATGAAAATGCTTATTTTGCCGATAAAATCGCCTTTAGTGACGAGGCCCATTTCCATCTTGATGGCTTCGTCAATAGGCAGAATTGTCGCGAGGAAAATCCTCGAGCGATTCACGAGAAGCAAATGCATCCTCAACGTGTCACTGTGTGGTGTAGATTTTGGGCTGGAGGAAACATTGGACCTTTTTTTATGAAAATGAGTCAGGTCAAGCGCAAACAGTCAATGGTGTTCGGTATCGTGAAATGATAACCAATTTGTTCATTCCTATAATTGAAGAAATGAATGTGGATGAGATGTGGTTTCAAAAAGATGTCACCATATCCCATACAGCCAGAGAAACAATTCAGTTGCTGCATCAGTCATTTAAATCTTGCGCTCTTGTTGGGACATCCTTTATATATTTATATATAGTTTAGATGTTTTCATTTTGACATCATATAAAACAAAAACAATGTTGTCCACCTTTGTTCTCTATTCTGTGACCTTCGTAGCGTAGGTCCGTGCAGGTTTTATTGCTTGACTGATCAAAAAATGCTCAAAAACCAAAAGTCTTACCCTTGGAAGTCTACTAAGTAAACATTTTTTCTTCTCGTGAAAAATCACACATTCAAGGGCTTATGTGTGTGAGATAATATGTAACTTACACTAGTAGTAGTAGTATGACTTTTATTTCGATTTGAAATTCATTACATTAAATATATAATCTTAGTTTAGTTTGGTTTGGCCTATGGCCGTCTACCAGGTTGACAATATTTTTTTTTTACATTTATGTTTTTGCTTTTAAAAGAAAACAAACAATTTATACAATAAAAATTAAAAATCTTCTTCATCTATACATTTTCTATAACGAATTGCATTTGTGCAGTAGTTGTAAAGTAAATCCCACCCTCGGACCCCAGTTTTGATTTGAATTGTTTCATCAATTTCCAAGATAAACGAATTAAAGAATCTCACTCGAACTTCTTTTAAAATTGGACGTACTGCAAGGAAGTGAAATACATCCTCTCATATCTTCATATTGCAAAGATTACACAAAATAGGTAGCTCTGGACAGTGTGGAATGAAAGTTCCCGTTTCCAGAGATGCAGCAGTAATCAATTACAGAATATGCTTTTCCACGGATAAATGTGAACTCTCCACAATAATCGCCTTCACAATTTCGTATTGCAGTCGTATGCATCCGCAAGATTAAGTATCTTTCTACCCTTATGGTCACAAATTCGACTTTGGAGGTGCGATGTATGCGCAATGTGGGTGACTTGTAACCACTTACAAAGTTTTTTTGAGAGAGTCCTAGCCGACCATTAAAGTCACCAACGAGCATCAAATCTATCTCCCTCAGGTTCTGTAGCACTTCCTTAAGCTTTTCCTAATCGCCTTGCTAGTGATTTGCGTTCAAATAAATGGGAACTATTAGCAAGGCACTGTTATTCATTCTTATATCAAGGACATTCGATTCATTTACTTTTTTAACATAAACCTCTGTGAGATTAGGACATTCCAATAACCATACAATTCTCCCCCGCTTCCCCTTCTAAATATTGACGATTTAATTGCAGGTAACCACTTCAATTCGTATCTTAAAAATAGGTTTTCAAATCTCTTCTCTTCATTAGAAATGAATTTCAAATAGTACCATACAACGATGTTGAATTTTTTGACATAATCAAAACAATTTGTAAATAATAGTTTATTTCTTAAAATACTTAATATAATATTATTTTCTACGCTTTCTATGCAGGACTTGCATGATTGGCACCAGCTTCGCCCGCTTTTGCCGCACATTTGGTGGTAGATCTTTATGAATGTTTATTCGGCTTCCTTTTAATTTGTTGGCTTTACGTAGTACACTCCAAGCATAATCTCGCGACGACATCTTTACAAAGATGGTGGAAGGGTGTGTGGATCTAGATCGAACGCTGTACGCAGACTCTACAGCAAACCGGCGCAGATGGACTTAGCTTTTTCCTTCATGTCGATGTTAGGCTCAACAGGTAAGTGCACCACAACGTTGGATTCAGCGTTTTTTTGCATGAGCTTATCCAGCTGTGTTTCTAGGAACTAGTTTCTCTTCTCTACTTACACTACCCTTTCCGATATTTCATCTTGGCGAGTCCTTAGGCCGGATAACTCTGCACATAAGAGTTGAAAGTCGGACTTTGATGGAAGTTCCTGGACAAGTTCTATGTTTTTTTCATCAAGTAATGTTTTTAGCGTTTCAATGTTGATGCCAGTTATTTGTCCATATCCACAACATTTTTCTCCAGACTAGAATTTTGGCGTCGTTTTTCTTTGTAATTGTGTTCTGGAGAAAAAGCTGATACTCCTCTTTTGTTTTGTTTGTTAACTTTGCGATGCATTTTGTTTTCTACGGGTATGGTCTTAAAGTTTATGACTTACTCTGAGTAACCTTTTTAATTGAAGAAGCTGCCTCTAATATTGCACTTTTTTACGTTTTTTACTTAAAATTTTCACTGTTTATTTTTATTTTCTATAAGTTTTGCAGGAGATCTTTTTCCACTACTTTTGCTAGACAGATGACAGATGTCAATCAACTTACACTATACTGAGAGATAATGTGTCACTTGACTCATCTCCACAAGTTGGCTCGTTACCGTTTTCCTTATTTCCACATTACTTCACTATCACCTCTTTGACAATGAATCGATTAATTTTAAATCAAGGTGCCCCACGTATCCGAATCATGCCGAGGTAAGCATGCCCAATGAGTGAATAGGAGCAAAAACGGGAAATCAAAACTAAAAAGGAAAACATTAAAGTTACAGCCGAATTCAATAAAATGGATGACGATGATGCCAAGCAATGCCGCCCAAAAAAAAGAAGCAAACGTAACCACATACAGCGGAAGGGGCAACCTGTATGTGGAATTAGCTTCATCTGAGGCAGCGACCCAGGCTAACAATGAAAGAAAGTTGGTAAAAAACAATCAAGTGTAACGAAAAGTTGGAGGCCAATGCTCTTCAACTTAAATTAGAAGAGAGATAGAAGGTAATATCTGAACAGGAAAGATGAGGAAACATCCCGTAAATGCAAATAGTGGCAAAAAATCAGTTCGATGAACAACAGCAACAACTCCCAGGTGATCGCTTGGGAGAGAGTAAGAAGACAAGCCAGATGCTTCTGTACGCAAGGCGCTAAACTTTTCTCCATGCAGCAGGAAACTGCAATAGGCAGCCTGTCAACGTGTTTCCCTTTTGGAGAGGAAAGAGTAGAAGACAAATCGGACCTAAAATGTATGCATTGTTTGCAGAACGGACATCCCTCCACCTATCGAGGACGTACGATATGGGACTGTTGGAGTCCCATAAGCCTGATGTGCTGATGATTAGCGAAACGAAGCTTAACCGAAATCACACACATAGGTACAACGATTACACAAGTATTCGAAAGACCGTCCCCTCTCCATGCAATCGGGTGGGGTCCACTGGAATATATGGAATACCGAATATTGTGTTGAGTAATTTCCCTGAAGAGGCGGTAGAACATACACAATTTTGTTCAACAATGCACAGAGTATTATACGTTTAATAGAGCATTGGAAGACGGCGGTAGTACAACCAATCCCCAAAAGGCACAAAGATCACTCCCTTCCGAAAAAGCTTCGGCCAATAAGTCTCTTCCCGAAGAACAAAAATATAATATTAAATAAGCAACTTGGATTTAAAGCTTCGATCAATAGGTCTCCTCCCTGAGAACAAAAATATAATATGATATAAGCAACTTGGATTTAAAGCAGGGCATGATACTGTTCATGCCGCTTCAAAATTGGACATATAGTGGAACAAGACTAAATCCCTGTGCACCGGAGCCTGTCTCGTTGGCTTGAAAAAGACATACGACTCCGTCTGGCTTGAAGGCCTGTTCCTTAAGTGAATACGACTAGGTATGAGTACAGCACTGATTTACATGATCAACATCTTGATAACAAGTCGAAAGTTTGTCCACAAAAGCTGCAACAATCTATCTAATCATGTCTTCAAAATAAATAATGGGCTCCAGCAATATGCGTCAAACTCCCCAATTCTGATCACTTTTTTAACCTGTGAATTGTTCGGCTCCTTACAACATCTGATCGAAAAGATTCAGCTCTTTTGCGACAGCTGGAAGTTGAAAATCCTCTATAGGACTCCGTTTGCAATGCCTGTAGGGATACGAAAAAAAGGTAGCATACCAGATCGCCGTCTGACCGTCCAGTGTAGTTTAATATGATTCTTTTCCAGATGAAAAATATAAGCATGTTCAACAGACAATGTCAAGAAATTTTATCGCAATGAGCTTTTGTATAACGAAGCCAAAGTAAATAGGATAGATAATTTTATTATTAAGCGACACGTTGCACGATCCATTACTTGTCACAACGAACTTATATTCGTCAACTGACATTGTCGGTCCCCTACTGCCACTAGACTTATAGAATAACTTAGAATATGTAAGAGTTGAACAACAACCTTTATAAAAAAAATCAAATAAAAAAAGTGAAAAAATAATTAATGGTAGTTATTAAAATGGTCGTTAAGTTTTATGTAGCTATTTTTATTAAAATGGAGGTGGGTAAGCTTTATTTTGTATCGATAATTGATTGGATTGCTGAGTTATACAAAAATGTGTTCTTGTATTGTGTATTAAATAATTGTGTAATTAATAATATAGATTTCACTGATTTAATGAGTAATCTTAAATAAAAAAATACAATGCTGAAAGGCAATAACATCTAATAACTAATAATAATAATTTTATAGCGCAAATGTCCACAGGGGGACCAGGGCCTGGCTTACTCATCCACTACTCGTGTCAGGTGCTCAACTGTTCTCTCACGAGTAGAAGGGACCCACAGTTTTTTTGCCGACTCCGAACGGAGAAGTTTGAGAAGATTTTTTTTAAACAGTATTACTCTTTAAGTGTTGTCAACAACTTGAAAGATGTTGTGCGTTAAAAATTGGCTGTTTTCAGCCGGGAAAGCAAGGCTTCGACGTGCTGACAAAGCATTTAATAATTGAACTAATTTAAAGCGTCCGCATAGGGACAGTAAAAGAGTTCTCATTAAAGCATATTTTGTAACCAGGTTAAGTATTTTTATCTCTATAGAAATCAGAAAAAAACATTAAAAAAGTACATTTAAAAATTTAAAAAATTCGAAAACATATAATTGTTTGTAATTCCAGAAGGTTTTTAAAATATGTCCATTTGGCTATTATTGTATTTCAAAAATATCTTAAAAAAAACAACTTAAAAGCTTACCAAACCAACTAACCGGAATTCTTTCAACAAAGTAATAATGTGAAACTGCCTGAGAACAAAAATGGAAATATGGTGGGCAAAAGATTTCTACAAGTGCCTTGTTTTGATTTTGGGGTAAAGACTGACTTGATAACACTTCAGCTCATGAATGTGATGAACAAAAAAAATCCTGGATATCTTTTAAAAATTTCATGACACAAAACTACTAAGCCTCTGTGCAGATGTAAACATAATTGTTTAAAACTGAAAGTAACATTGATTTTTAAGTTCATTAGTTCTAGGTTCGATTTATTTCAATTTATTTTTATATTTAAAATTGCATTTTGTCCCTTGCAGATTATATACAAATTTAAGCATTTTTCGAATATAATGTGAATAGTATTAATTGGCAGAATGGTCTGATCAGTGTTAATTCAGATGAACTTCCGAATAGTTTTTTATACCATTCAAATGGCTCTTAATTCACTTTCTAACAATTGGTACACTTTTACGCTGCATAAACTCCACTATACTGCCGCAATGCGTAAAGTGCGCCAAAAGTCCGAAACTCATGCATTCCTTTAAAAAATGCTTTGGTTCTTAAATTATTCTACTCTACACACATTTTATTTAAAGTAAAGTCTTCGCTGGAAGATTTATTTAAGCATATTTTTTTGTTTTATTTTTAACGGCTTAGGGGAAGTAAGCTGATCGGATACAGCTTTCTAAATATACAAATGTAACAGTGTTATATGCCAATCCATTGTGCTTTAAGTGGAACCTGTTTTTTTATGTTTCGTTTTTCTATGTGGCATAGTGTCATAGTATGTTATGTGGCACACGCCGAAGGTCTGGGTTCGATTCCCAGCTGAAAACCTCGAATTTTTCACGCACCACCTCTTTCGAACTGCTGGCAACACTTAAAGAGTCATAACTGTCTAAGAAAGCTTCTCAAACTTCGCCGTTTGGAGTCGGCAAAAAACTGTAGGTCCCTTCTACTCGTAAGAGAACAGTAGCGCCCACAATACGAATAGTGAGCAAGCTAGGCCATGGTCCCCCTTGTGGACTGTAGCGCAACCCAACTATTATTACTAAAGATTAAGGAAATGCCTTTGTGAACGCAATAGGAACCTTAGAGCTGCAATTATTCCACATACTGAAATTTTGCTTATGTCTTGATATTCTCCCTATTAAGTAGCTCAAGTGGCAAGAATACCATTAGTTTGCTCAACGCTACTCGTTGGAAGACTCCCAAGAACTTTTTTAGAGTCATCAAACTGCCTAACCTTTACGGCCATCCGGAACAGTATTTCAATTCTTTAATTGACAGACCATCTTTACACCTAATATTTTCAATCATTATCTCTTGAGACAAAGCATAAAAATCTCTGTGTCCAGCCAATTGCTGTTTTCCCTGCTCTCAAAAGCTTTGTTGATTTTTGTAACTTACCTGTTACTACATCACAAAAGAAATCAACACTCATCAAAAGACAAACCCTTTCTTCCATTATTGAATACATTTCTTATCATTCGTCCAATCAAAACCGTCTAACGCTGCAACTGTTATAGATAACTGAAGGAACCTACGGACTATTAATAAAGCTTATTGGTGTCGATATTTTTTTGTTAAAGTTTTTAGGACTAAGAACATCAATTGCTAATTGGGCAACTTCGCCCTGCATTAATGTGAATATAAGGCAACATTGCCTTGCATTCACATTACTTAGAATTTGGGAGTCGTATATATACAATATCACAGCTTTGAAATATGAATTAAAATATGCACGGAAAAAATTAAAATATGCATGAAAACAGTTAAAATATGAAACATTAACTTTACATATACTTAAAGTTTAATGTTTCATATTTTAACTGTTTTCATGCAGCAACACCAACAACAAATTTGGCTTCTTCAACAGCCGCTATTATTGATACCCTTTAATGCGAATCGGAGGAATGTCGGTATTCATACAAAAGAAGCGACAATTCCTTTCAAGTGCTGGCAACCTCAGACGAAGATAACGAGGCAGAGGAAATAAGAGATAAAAAAAACTGGAGAAGCTTTATGAAAAAAGGGCAAAGCTCGACACCCATATAAAATTCCTCAACGAGCAATCAACGACCAGAAAAGCAGCAGAAAAAGCGGCCAAGCAGAAGCAGCAATAGCGCGAGATTATGGAACTGCAACAACACACGACAACTTCACAAGGAAAAGAAGTCACAAGAGCAGCTTAAATCCAAGCAAGAGGCAGATCAATAACAAAATTAGCAGCAGACGAAACAAAAATGAGCTACCACATTGAAGATTGAACCAAGTATGTAAGAAAGTGCGCTGCCCGCCCATCAACGTCTTCGACATGGAAACCGAAGAACTGGAGATCTCAAGGCATTTCCCTTCTTCTTAGTTCAGGTATCCCCTGGCACCAAAATTGACAACGAAAAATCCGTTACGTAGGTGGTCTGTGCGTAAAGTGGGAACAATTAAATAAGTCTGACCACGTACTACAATGTGTAGGGTGCAGAAGACTGGGCACGTCACGGAAAACTGCAATATGGAGTTTCACTGTGCATAATGCACCTTTAGCCACAACAAAGGGGAATGCCCTTTGGGGAAGGAAGATGTAGAGAATAAGACGCTCTGTGTACTTGGCGGATAGTGCCGAAGGTTGCCCCGGCTCCAATAGCCAGGCATTCTGAGGCAGAACCCTCAATAAAGGACGTAATGTCTTCCATTCAGACGATGCAAGCGCAGATGATTGCCCTGCAGAAACAGATTGTCGAACTACAGACCAGTTTCTTTACGCAGACGGCTAGAGTACATTTCTTCTTCTCTCAGCTGCCTGCAGGCATGCGCGCTCAGATACTCGGAGCTCTAAGAATCATTGCAGTGAATGTAGATTCGCTGATAAGAATCGAGGACAAACTAACGCTCTTAAAATTTGTTGCGAACTCACAATCCTGACGGGCTGATGGCTAGCGAAACTTAGCTAAACCAGACGCGCAATCTCAGGTACAAAAATTATCATATAATTAGAAGAGATCGACCCCAATAGACTCGAGGTGGCGCGGTCGCCCTCTTGGTTAAAATTAGTATTTATCATAAAGTCATATATAGCAATAATGTACGTAGATTTAGTATGCTAGCAGCGGCGATAGCACGCATCTCTCACCAAGGTGAAAAGAAGTTATTTGTGATCGCTGCCTATGCATTCAGAACCTCAAATCTTTCGGATCCGAGGCCCACTTCTCCAGCCTTCGCTTAAATTCGATAGAAAATTACTATATCTTAGCCGGAGATTTGAACGCTAGACATGGTGAGTGGAGTAACACTGTTCCAAATGAGAGACGATACACTCTCTTTAAGTGGATTGAACAAAAGAATATTGCATACAGGCTGGATTTGTTTGCAACCGATAAACCGTCGTTTCGTAGAAGCTGGTCTTATCTAGATGTGATGCTTATCGACAGACAACTAACAACTCTTAACGTAGAGCGACACACTAGGAACTGCTTAACTACGATCGAGTATGACGCATTCCAATAGTTACAATAAGCGCACCGCCACGTTTCTCTATAACATTAGCCAGAGAAATGGTTTCGAGTGTGATCAATCCTTCTACGAACAGAAACTTTACGAACGAAGACGTTGATGGGTACCCCATACAAATGGACGAGGTTATTAAACGTACAATGGACAAAACTATTCCAAAGGAAGCACATACCGATGATGGCTACATTTATTGGAATGCTACCATCGCTGAACTTCACGGATCAAATTACTCACACAGTTAATCAAACATAATTACGGACTAGCTGTAAGCTTGCATTGAGGCAATTAGATTCAGGCTGTAAGATCCAACAACCCGAGCATGTTCCCGCAAGTAAATAAAATCTTTCAGAGTAAAGATCATAACGCCATTCAGAGTATTCGACTTGACAGAACAACGGACAACGCTAACGTGCTTACTTCATTTGGCATTGATCCTGATAGGGCGGTGTTTGACAACGGATATTTCGTAGTGGAGGATCTCCAGGAGAAGGTGAAAGCAACCGGTGCTGTTTTTTATAGAGTGTATACGGACAACGAGACTCGTAGTTCAAATCACGACCTGGAAAACAGAGCCTGGCTAAGCTATGTTTGTCTTCGGAATGAAATAATTCAATGGCGATCCGAGAACCAGGTTCAGTGACGATCCTTCGGCAAATAGACGAACTCCAAGGTATCCTTAACACACTGAAAAAGAAAAAGTCAGTGGGTATAGATGGGATACCAAATATTGTTCTGCGCCATCTGCCCCCTGAGGCTTCGAACGTATACATAACTCTGTTCCCGACGCATTTGAAAACTGCTGTGCTACAGCCGCCATCTTAACAAATCTCCGGTCTATAAGACACAGTGCACAGGAGCCTGTCGGATTGACACAGAAAAGGCATTCGACACCATACGGTTAGAAGATCGCTTCTTCGAGTTGGTCAGGCTAGGCATTCTTAAAACGTTGATATATATGATCTACGACAGTAGTAACAGTTAGAAAGTTCGTCGTGAAAAATGACAACGAAATTTCCTCAACTGAGTTCCATATAAAAAATGGGTTGCAACAGGGGGCGATGGCTTCACTGATCTTGTTCACTATATTCACTACCGATCTTATAGGTTCTATGCCTAACTTAATACCGTTTGCCGATGATCTAATCGCGTACAGATCAGGTACGAAAGTAGATGAAATAAATGGTTTGTTGCAGTGTGACTTCGATGCAATTAAACGAAGTTGAAAATCAACTACCAGAAGTGTGAAACTATCCTTTTCAAAACCCAGCTGTCCAGAGCCTCAAAGGACACTCAAAGGACATTAACCGTGAAAAATTTAGTAAGATACCTGGGCAACTGATTGGACCAGGATATATATGGTAGTATCCATGTGGATGCAGATCTGACCAGAGCTAAGAACACCTTCGCTTTGGCAAGAGGACTGTTTTGCACCAGTCAACTTGACAACAGAGTGAAGATAATCTGCTACATGGCTCTTATCCGGCCAATCATGATATATGTTTGTCCTGGATGGTTCAACGTGAGTCCTTTCCAAATGAAAAAGATGAGGATTTGCGAGAGGCAGTGTCTTCGGACCTGTCTTCGTTTATATCGAACACCAGAATCTATCCCAACTAGGTCCTGTAAAACGGGGCAAACCTTATAAGGACAGACAATTTTACTATTAAGCCTTCAGCTAACAGTCTGATCTTTGGGGCTTACTACCCAAATAAAATGTACCATGAAAGGGTGCTTTTTTACGGATTAGGGCCTGATACAAGATAGGGAAGGCTGCCCTATCATCTTCCACGTCGCACGCCGAACAGTAAAAAGGTAACTTCAATACTAACCGGACATCGCTCGCAGCCATGAGGATCTCCTACGCTTCAGTAGAGCGATTTCTTCCTGAGTCAGAGCAGTTTCTGACAAGGAACGGTATTTCTACTAATGGTTGCCCCAGAATCAGCTTTCTGTGCCGCAAAATTTTTAAAGCAATATCAATAAAACAATAATGCTAACTCACATAGGTTAAGATAGTGTAAGGCATTTTATAGAAAAGAACAATAAAAAGAAATTAGAAAAAATAAAAAAAAATTAGATAAAATAAAAAAAATAAATATATAAAAAAATAAATTAAAAAAGGCGTATTAGCATGTAAATAACACATTTGCCCTGTTTTTCTCGTCCGTAACGCTATACGGACATAGTTAATCTTACTGCAAATCGTTTGGTAGAGTTAAATTTTGGGTTATAAAATTGTAAATATTAGGTGAAATTGTAAGTTTAAGCTCATTTTAATGTAGTTTAGTTAGGATATAAGGCTAAGTTAAGGAAGAATTAAGAAATCCAAGTTATTTTATAATTTTCTTGAAGGTAATTAAAAAATGTATATAGGTTTAAGTACTGCTTAATATGCTTAAGGTAGTATCATGTTATCGGAGTCGGATCATCACCTTGTTGTAGTCAAGGTAAGAACCCGGATATCGAGAGAACAACGGAGTCGGGACAGACCAAAACGGTTTGACGTCGAAAGCTACAATCGCAGCCGATTGCTGGGAACTTTGCCAACCGAGTCTCCCTGAAACTCGCTCAGAGTTCGACGCTTCCTGCACTAAGCATACAAAAAGAATGGAAACGTTGTCAAGAAGCCATCAAAGAAGCTGCCACTGATGTGCTGGGTTTCATATCACCATCCAGAAGGAACCCATGGTTTGACGACGAGTGCAGGCAAGCGCAAGCAGCTAAACAAGACTCCTATAAGACCACGCTGAATCGAACAACGAGGGCTGTTCGTGAGCTCTAAGAACAGGGAAGAAGGGAAGAGCACCGGCTTCTCAGAAGGAAAAAGAAGGAGCATGAGAAGCGCGCGGTCGAGGAAATGGAAAGGTGTTATGGCAGGAATGAAGTCCGAAAGTTTTACTGAAAGGTAAAACAGCTATCCGGAGGATACAAGGTTCGGACCAAGGCCTGCAGGGATCAAAATGGACAACTAGTAGTAGAGTCGCAGTCTGTGCTGAAAATCTGAAAGGATCATTTCTGTAGACTCCTTAATGGTTGTTAGGCAGAATGTTCCACTCAATTTGGATGATGATAGACAAGCGTTCCGTCCCCCCGACTTAGACGAGGTGAAGGTAACAACACAAAAGCTGAAGTCGAACAAAGCTGCTGGAGCGGACGGACTGTCCGCAGAACTATTTAAAGCAGCTGGAGATGACCTGGTTGGGCGCATGCACCAGCTCATCTGTAAGAAATTGTCGGAGGAATGCATGTCCGATGAGTAGAATCTCAGCGTCGTTTAACCGGTTCACAAGAAAGGAAGCCCCTTGACTGCGCCATTTATCGAGGGATCAGTCTTCTAAACATCGCATACAAGATCCTCTCTGCCGTATTGTGTGAGCGTCTGAAACCGTTTGTCCGTGACCTGATAGGTCACATTGGTATCTGTGTGGTTTCAGACCAGGGAAGTCGACCTTAGACCAGATCTTCACATTACGGCAGATCCTGGAAAAGACCCAAGAAATGTAAATCGACACTCATCACCTATTCGTCGATTTCAAGGCCGCATATGACAGTGTGCATAGAGACGATCTTTACAGTGCCATGTCTAGTTTTGGCATTCCTACCAAACTCGTCAGATTATATAGGATGACGATGGAGAACTCTCGCTGCTCCATTAATGTCAGAAAAGGTTTAAGACAAGGTGACGCACTGTCATGTGATTTCTTTAACATCATCCTCGAGAAGATCGTGCGTAACTCACAAGTCAACACCAGAGGCACGATCTTCCAGAAGTCAATTCAATTGCTAGCTTACGCTTATGACACTGATGTGATTGGACGAACACAGTGAGCCGTCAATGAGGCGATTGCTGCCATTGAAGCGGAAGCGGCTAAAATGGGTCTAGCGGTAAATGAGGGCAAAACTAATTACATGCTGTCATCAAATGAGGACACACAACATTGACGTCTCAGACAGAGCGTCACACTAGACAGCAGAAACTTCGAGGTAGTCAAGGACTTCGTCTACCTCGGCTCCGTTAAACAGGGACAACAACAGCAGTACCGAAATCAAACGCAGAATCACTCTTGCCAATCGCTGTTTCTTTAGGCTCAAGAGGCAATTGAGTAATAAAAGCCTCTCTCGAAGGACTAAGCTCGCTTTATATAACAGCTTGATCATCACCGTCCTAATTTATGGCGCGGAATATTGGACGTTAGCAAAGGCGAATGAGGAAGCCTTTAGTCTTTTCGAGAGAAAAGTTTTGCGTGCGATTTTTGGTCCTGTTTGCATTGATGGCATCTGGATGAGAAGATTTAATGACGAACTCTATGGGTTGTACAGCGACATGCGCCTGGTCAAGCGTCTACGGCTTCAAAAGTCGGATACGAAAAGCCTTTAAACCAATGCCATTGGGACAACACAACAGAAGATGACCTAGACTAAAGTGGCGCACACAAGTGGAGAAGGACCTCAACCAACTTGGAGTGCGCAACTGGAGACAGGTGGCGAAAGATCGAGCTGGCTGAAGAGGCATATTGGTTGAAGCCCAGGTCCACTCCGGACTGTAGCGCCACAAGAAGAAGAAGAAGAAGAAGAAGTATCATGTTATGAAGCTGTGTATGATGCCGGCGAACCGGTATAATAAATACTCGAAGTACTGTGTAATAGCCTCTTACGTGGATATTCATGCATGAGAATGAATGAAATTTAAAAACGTTTCATAGTAAAAATTAGTAAGTACACATAATATGGTAAAAATTTGATTTCACATTATTTTTAGTGCGCCACATATGTATATTGTTTAACATACTTCTTGAAAAATTCGTCGCACAGTTTCTCAAAAATCGGTACAACAAGTATAGTGCTCAAACAAAATTAATATGATCGGTGGAACACCCCGACCCGTCGTAAGTTATATACCTCATAGCAATGCAAGACCTCAAATGTTTTGTTTTTGGCACCAGCGGCAAGTTTTAACGATAAATATGTTAAAATATGCCGCTGGTGCCATACGAGTAGGTGTTTATCAGAATATCCCGATAACATTCTTTATAAAAACATCACAGAGACTGTGTAAAACAGAGGCAAATAACAGGAACTTGTCGTTGCCAAATTTAGCTTTGTGTACAAACAACAAAATCTGGTCCCATTGTGATATGTTTTGTGATTTCGATCGTTTTTATAATTATCACACTGCTAGGGCAAATCAGGAAAATGTTTTGGAATTGTCGTAAGACGTTTGTTAACAGGGTCATATCATAGAACTTTCTCACACATCTATCCGAAAAAAATATTTACATTATCTATATTACCTTATTTAAAGAGAAAAAGGGTATGTTCTGGACATCTTTACTACAATTCATAATCAATTCGAAAATTCAAATCTGTTCTTTTTTCCGAAGTCATATTTTTTATTAATAAATCAAGTAGGGCATTTTATATACTATACAGCAATTAAATCAGTAGTTCACAGATTTCTAAAGAGTACGTTCGTGTTTCGGCTTCGTAGTGTGTGTACTCAAATAGCAAAAAATTTTTCGATTTTTCAAAAGTGCTCAGTGGCTCCGGTAGTAAAGCACAAGTGCAGTGATCAGGAATCTCGGGACAAAAAAATCTTCCTTCTTTGTTTTTTAATTAATAAATAAGAGAGACACATAGTGTGAGTGAGGGACATGGAAAGTGACAAGCGATCCGAGTTTAGTAAATCGTGTGATTTTAAAACACCGGTAGCCGGGAAATAGGGCCACCAAACCAGCGACGGTAGTTTCCGTATGGCTAGTCCCGCGAGTCGGACTACAGAGGGGAAAAAGAGAAGAAAGAGGCTGCAGTCGCAGCCTACCATCACTTAGAGTCGGACGACTACAATGACGCCAGATGAAGAGGCGGTCGCACCGAGCAAAGGCGAATCGGTGCCGACCAAACCAACTTCGCCAAAGAAAACTGCAGCAACAACAACATCGGCTGCAGCTGAAGCTGTAATCGACATTGATGCCCTTCAATGTGAATCGGAGGGCAACGAATGTCGATTCTTATATAGAGCGAGCGACAACTCTTTTAAGATCCTTACCACGTCGGACGCCGACGACGAAGAGGGGCGAAACTCAGAAAACTTGATGGAGAATGAAACCTGCAGAAACCTCAAGAATCGCAGCCATCCACATCAAAGGCAGCTCAGCGCCTACAGACTACTCAACTGCAAAAAAGTAACCACAGCAACAACAGCAAAAATAAAAGGCCCAGCAAACGCAGACCTAACACAAGAAACAGCAGCACAAACCACAGCAACTACAACCGGAGCAGCAGAAATAACAGGAGTCACGGCAGCAGGAACAACAAGAACAACATCGGCATAAGTCCAAGGAATGCTGGCCACCCATCAACGGTTTTGGTACTGGGACCGAAGAACTAGCGATAAGTTATTTTACATAAAATATAAGACTCCACACCGTTCATTGCCTGACAAGGGTCGGGTTTAGATTTCTGAAAGAGAAGCTAGCGGCGTCGAACGCTGACTTCTATACGTACACCCCTAGAGGAGAAAGGCCACAGACCTTGCTCTCAAAGGTATTAATCCTTCTGCTGACTCGAAGGTCCTCCTTGACAAGCTGCGCCAAGTTGAGAGCGATGAGGTCCAGTTTGTAGGGGTTAAGCCCTTCATTACTGCGGCAGCGAGAACGAAGAAGAAGGCACTTCCTTTCTTCTTAGTTCAGGTATCCCACGGTACCAAAATTGACAGCCTATGAAAAATGCTTTCGTAGGGGGTCTTAGTGAAAAGTGGGAAAAATTAAACAAATCTGACCACGTACATCAATGTGCGAAGTGCAGAAGGCTGGGGCACGTCGCGGAGAGCTACAGTATGGAGTTCCGCTGCGCAAGTTTCACATTCAGTCACAACTAAGGGAATGTCCCTAGATATAGAGGAAGTCGAGGATAAGGTGCTCCTCAAATGTGTACTCTGCGGAGGAAATGGACACTCCGCAACCTACTTGGGTTGTCCACGAATAAAAGAACTTCGGCAGTGAGTAAAAGCAGCAAGGAACGATAAAAAGCTAAGCGCCAGGCCAGCTACCCGTGCTCTGACTACCACCGTTACGCCTGGTGTCTTCTACGCCCAGATGGTGTCAGCCAGACAACCGGTACAACGAACAGTACCAAAGGCTGCCCCGGCTTCAATGGCCAGGCAACCTGAAGCAGACCCCTCTATAAGGGATTATTATATATTGCACTTATAAATTTATCTTATTTATATTTCAACGTATACTACCAACACTTTTGTACACTATGCATCTTTTACCGTACTTTGAATTGACTTATGTACTAAATAATCTATTACTTCAACCTAAAATGTATCACTTAACCTTTAATGAATAACGTGACCTATATTGAATTATATGTATGCCATTCTGGCATGAAACGTGGAATAGAGTGGTTTTCCTAAGTAAGCTTAAGATATATTAGGGATGTACTGTCTTCCATCCAGTCGATGCAAGCGCAGATGATTACCTTGCAGAAACAGACGGTCGAACTACAGACCAGTTTACTTACGCAGACGTTAGAGTAGATTTCCTCTTCTCTCAGCTGCCTGCAGGCAAGCGCGCAGATATAATGGACTCACGCGAGATAAGAACCCTTAAGATCCTAGCAGTGAATGTTAATTCTCTGATTAGGATCGAACGAAAACTATCGCTCGCTAATTTATTGCAAACCCACAACCCTGATGTGCTGATGGCTAGCGAAACTAAGCTTAACCAGACGCGCAACCTCAGGTACAGAAACTACCATATTATAAGAAGGGACCGACCCCAATACACTCGAGGTGGCGGAGTCGCCTTCTTAATTAAAAAGAATATTAGTCATAAGCTCATATATAACAATGAAGTTAGAAGATCTAGTGTGCTAGAAGCGGCCATCGCACGCATCTCTCTCCAAGGTGGAAAGAAGTTGTTCGTGATCGCTGCTTACGCATCAGAACCTCAAATCCCTAACTTTATTTCGGAGCTTGAGGCTCTCTTCACCAGCCTCTGCTTGAACTCGAAAGAAAACTTTTATATATTAGCCGGGGATTTGAACGCCAAATACGCTGAATGGGGCAATACTGCTCCAAACGAGAGAGGAAACGCTCTCTTAGAGTGGTTGGAACAAAACAATAATGAGTTCAGGCTGGATTTGCTGGCAACCGATAGACCATCATTTCCTAGAAGCGGATCCTATCTGGATGTGATGCTAATCGACAGACTACTAACGATTCGAAACATTGAGCAACAAAACGCACGAGGAACTGTTTAACTACGCCCGAGTACGACAGCGACCGCTATGATCTCGCCGCGGTAATTCAGCTCCCGAATAAGCTGGAGGAACTTGAGGAATTTGTGCAAACGCATTCTTATAATTACGATAAGGTGCGCTGGCCACTTTTCTCTAGAACCTTAGCCAGAGAAAAAAATTAGAGTGTGATCAATCTTCCTGCGAACAGAAACTTTACGAACGATGGCTACCTCACACAAATGGACGAAATCATTAAACGAACAATGGACAAAACTATCCACAGAATGCGGAGATTCACTGTCTGAAGTCACAGAGCAAAGTACTCCAACAGTTTATCAAACATAATTGCAGACTACCTGTAAGCTTGCATTGGGGCAATGAGATTCGGGGTGTAAGATCTAACAACCCGTGCATGTTCCCGCAGGAAAATAAAATCTTTCGGAGAAAAGATCATAACGACATTCAGAGCGTTCGACTTGACAGAACAAGAGACAACGCAAACCTACCTACTTTAGTTGGCATCGATCCTGATAAGGCCGTGCTTGATAATGACTACTAGGATCCTCAGTTGAAGATGAAAGCAATTGGTGCTGTTTTCCAGAGAGTGAATACGGTCAACGAGACTCGCAGTCCGAATCACGACCTGGAAAGCATAGCCTTGCTTAATCATGTCGGTCTTCGGAATGAAATAAGTCAATGGCGATCAGAGAACCCTGGTCTTATCAGGTTCAGTGACGATTATTCAGTAAATAATGTCGTCGCCGATGATGGAAACAACTCCATCCGTAATTCGAAAGATGAACTCCAACTCAACTCACTGAAGAAGAAGAAGTCAGTGGAAATAGATGGGATACCAAATATTGCTCTGCGCTATCTACCCTCTGAGGCCGTGGATGTATACACAACACTGTTTCACAATGCGCTGAGTAATGCATATTGCCCGGTACATTGGAAAACAGCTGTGGTACAGCCAATTCCGAAACGGGGCAAAGATACCCCCATCGCGATGAATCTCCGTTCTATAAGTCTTCTTCCGTGCATAAGCAAGATATTTGAGAAGATAGTCATTAAAATTCTGAAAGAATAGGTTGAGGAAAAAGAAGAAATGCCGTGTCAGAATTGGTTTCCGACATCCAGTGTAATAGGAACAAATCACAATGCACAGGAGCCTGCTTGATTGACATGGAAAAGGCATTCGACACCGTATAGTTAGAAGGTCTCTTTCTCAAGTTAGTCAGCATTAATAAAACATTGCTATTTATGATCTACGACATGGTAACAGGTAGGAAGTTCGTTGTGAAAAATGGTAACGAAATTTCTTCAACTGTGTTCCATATAAAAAATAGGTTGTAACGAGGGGCGGTGGGTTCACCGATCTTGATTCAGAGTCACACTGCTCAAGTCATGACTTCAACCAACAGTCTGAACTTTGGGGCTTACTACCCTAACGTAATGTACAACGAGAGGGTACGCCTTAACGGTTTTATTCCGCCTGAAGCTTTCCTCTATTTGAACGGCATTTCTTCTGGTGATTACATCATAACACCGTATAGTTGAGTCATAGAGCCAACTCACATATTCTAAGGTAGATGTAAGGAGTTTTATAAAACATAAAAAAAAACAAAAAAAAAGAAATAAAAAATAAAAAATAAATTAAAAATAAAAACAAAAACAAAAAACACAAAAAAGGTGCATCACGGCGTATTAGATATATATGTTAAGCATATAAATAACACATACGCCCTGGTGCACTCGTCCGTAATTTTACGGACATAGTTAATAAGATATTATATGAATCCGAATAGAGTCACACTGCTCAAGCCATGACTTCAAACAACAGTCTGAACTTTGGGGCTTACTACCCTAACGTAATGTACAACGAGAGGGTACGCCTTAACGGCTTTATTCCGCCTGAAGCTTTCCTCTATTTGGACGTGAAAGGCCTGATACAAGATGAGGATGACTGCCCTATCATTTCCATGTCGCACGCCGAACAGTTGAAAGGTAACTTCAGTACGAGCAGTAAGTTTGAATTAATATCATTCGATTTCATTAGTAAGCTAGTTTTAAGTATTTTTCCGCCTAGCATGTAAGACATTGAATTAAAAAAAAAAGCAGCAATTAAAATGCATACTAATTTCATTCACCCATTTTAATTATCTATATATTAATTTTATTTTAATTCAGTCGGTTAGAAAACCTCTTTTATTTTGTTTATTTATTAAACGAGCCTTAAGTCCATGAACTCTTACCTCTTTCTTATATGTATATATTAAAGCATCGGGCAAATGGTAGGATGTGAGTACAAGTTCATGAACAAATTTACTTAAACAACCTTTAAATTCACGCTTTTTTGTACCCGTCCCTTTTTCACATAGAGAATGACGTCCTCAACTTATGCGATTCAATGCGAAGTTCACATGTTTCCACTTTTTCATGTTATATGTATGTACATATATTCCATCAACGCCCATGAAAATCTGCACGAAAAATCGATTGAGCTCCAACAAAATAATGTTCCCCACTCTGAGAATCTATTCCAGCCCCTCCTTGCTAAGGAAGAAAAAACAAAATTCATTCACAAATTCAACCCGTTAGTACTTGGGAACCAAAAAAAATTATAGGGAGCTATTTATGAATGAATTGTTACTTTTAACACATCATCCTTCCAGGAAAAAAGTTTTCCAAAAGCAAACGGACATGGGAAATTACGCTTCACAACAACAGGTGGATTTGTTATTCTCGTTTATTCTCCATGTTGCTGACGCGAATAGTTCTGATTTTTCTTATAGAAGCGGCAAAATGGTTTAAGGAATCACAAATGGGTATGATGTATAAAACGTAGATACATGCAGATTACCCCACATTATTCAGTAAAGGGACTCTGTTTTTATGAATGAAAGTACGTCAGAACTTGGAGTGGTGTGCGAAACATACATATGCATTCTCATACATATGGAACGCGCGTCATGAACCATACGCTTGGTGTATTAAAATTTTAAGGAGTATGGTAATATATATAATATAGCAATAAGAGGCAGCAATACACTTCCTCTTTTAGTTGCAAGGATTATTCCGTTGTTCGATTTTTGTTTTGTTTGAATTTCAACGTTTGCCGAGGCAATTTTTCTTGGGCTTTTGTGCAAAATGTGGCAGTGACGTAAATGAGAACACACTGATTATAAATAATATGTTATACGTAAACGTAAATGCATATCAGTATGATAAGGGTATAGTGCCGCATAGACAATTCAGACGATTTTACTCGAGAATACTTTGTTATATCACCACAACTGCGGTAAACAAAAAGACATTTTCCTTATTTTGAAGCAGTTAATAATATAAATTTCGAAATTTAATTATTTAAAACACCTTTAAAAACAAAGTAGCAGAGAAGTATACATATCGGAAGTAATTATTCTCACAAACATACAAGATTTTCGTTAGAAACTGTAAAGCAAAAAATGTATTCTCTTTTTTTTGAATTCATGTCAGTGCAGTGTTAAATTCATGCGACCTATAAATAAAAATATAAACTCTGATACAATTGGTGAGTAACAAAACTAAAAAATTAACATTGAAATAACATCAAAAACAATAGAATACTTAAGAATAATTCCTAAATACGTAGTTTTAGTAGGATATTCATCGAAAACAAGTGGTTTTTTAACTTGGTGTTTCGCAGTTAACTCGGTGCGGCGGGCATAAATAGTGCGTGAGAGTTAATTTTACAATTTCATTCCTTTAGTCTGGTAAATTTTGTAAACTGACTTTAAAATAATGAAATAAAACAGTGTTCAATATTTAATTGTTTTAATTAAAAAATAAAAACATGCAGTAGGAGTAATGTGCTCTATTTTAATGTGTTGAGAATACAATACAGTTACTAGGTCTAATTAGGCCAGAATTACCTCTTGTTAAGACAGCAATCTACGCTACTGTAGCTGGTGGCAAACATCTTTGAAATACGTTGTAAGCATTGTACATAATTTAAATAAACAACTATTTTTACTGCAGAATTAGAACATTCTCTTGTAAGACAAACTGTTTGAAATCACTAAAAATTACCAAATCAGCATATTTGCTTGCCAAAAATCACCAAAATTCCGAACGAATTTGTATTCACAAGGCAGATGCAGAAAGAGGTTTCTTAGTAGAAGAGAAATGAATATATTGGATTGCGCTATAGTCTACAAATTGACCAGCCTTTCAAGCAACTCCTCGTTGTGCGTGATGTTTTTCACAAATACAGATCATTTACATTTTTTTATCGACTTCGAATGACGAAATTAGAAAAAGCTTTTTCATTTTTCAAACTTAAAAGATGTAATGAAATAATGAAAAACTGCAAGGTGCTAGTCTAGGAATCGTCTATCGAAATCGAAATATCGTGTGAGTGTTTCATTAGGTCTGTTCCAATTGATTTGTGTACAGAAATTCGTAGTTGAGAAGTCTAGGTAAAATCTCTCTTGCAGAGAGTAACTATACCGAAAATTGTGAAACGACGTTTCGTAGAAATTCACAAACAGCTATCAGATATATGAAATTTTAGAGGTTTTTTTATTTTCAATTTGACAGCTATCCGCTGCCGAGCTGATGCCCACGGTTTTTTCCTTTGGCAGAAATTCGTACGGAGGGGAAATATTTTGCTCTCTCGTGTATTGAGGTAATGGAACGCTTTTTCGTAGTTTTTCGGGCAATTTCGTAGACATCCGTAGCAATTCATGGAACGGACCTATTATTACACTACAAGTCAGAACAGAAGCAACCAAACAGATGCAAGTTCATCATTTGCTCCAACCAAAAAACTTGCTACATTGAATTATATGTACATACGTAAGGTTGGCACTAATAAATACAAAAAACAAGTTATAACATTTTGTTTATTATTGACATACATTAAATTTTTTTAAACATTAGGTGGGATACATTTTTGCAAGGATTGTGCATAAAGTTCCGAATATTACTCACCCCCGATTTCCTTGAAATTTTTTTTTATAGGTAGCCCTGCACATAGAAAGCCCAAATCCAAATGGTTCTTTCCCGAAAATAACGGTAAGGGACGAAAAGGACATTTTTAGTTTTGGTATTCAGAACTTAATATCTTCGAAACGGACATGTGAATAAAATGGGTATCAAATTGAAGCTAGAAGAAAGTACTTTTTTTTGTTGCATATACCGTTACAATCCATCAACAACTTTTGAAGTTATAGGGAATTTTGTGAATTTTTTTTTTTTAATAATATAATTTAATTTTCCCTAAAAAATTTGTACCAAAGGTGAATTGTTTTCAATGTTATATAAAAGCTCACCTTTTTACCTTTTTAACAATACTAAACATAATATACTTACTTTCCTGAATACCAAAACTAAAAATGTCCTTTTCGTCCTTTCCCGTTATATTCTGGAAAAAACCATGCGGATTTGGGCTTCCTATGTGCAGGGCTACCTATAACAAAAATTTCAAGGAAATCGGGGGTGAGTACTATTCGGAACTTCACCCGGACTTGTTTTTGACAACTGTGCAATGATATACTATTCAATTTATTAATTATTATATTAAAGACGTTCAAATTTTCTTTCGGTAATAACGGTAAACTATCCTTACAATTAACGTTAGGTATGGATTACAAACTCTAGTTTTCATTGGAGCATATTTATGTTGATCATGCTAATCACCACCTTACTTTGATTGGAAACTGCTATCGCACTGTGATAAATGATATTTTGGGTCTACAATTAAAAGGTAAAGAGTTGGCCAATATGTGGTTTCCACAGGTAGTTGCCATGAGATACAGAGGTTATGAGCGATGAACTTATTGAAGAGTAAATATGAAAGTCAAGGTGGAGTATTAGGCTCTTCTGCTCTTCTATGTCTCAACTCTTTGTTCCCCCAGTCGCAAAGCCATAAAATCGCATGCTCACCGTCCATCGCCAAAGCATAAAAACTACTTTTATGGCTTTTCCAACTGCAATGAGCATGGGAACTTGTAATAATAATAGTAATTGGATGGCGCGACAGTTCACAGGGGACCAGAGCCTACCCTGCTCATCATCTACTCGGTTTTGTTTTTGGTATGTATTTTTTTATTTTCTATTTTTTCTAATTTCTTAATCCTAGCTAAAAAAAATACTTAAACTTAGTTATATAACCATATAATGTATAATAATTAATAACGAACTTACTGGGCACAAGGCACTTTTAGTACATCTAATCTATTCTTAATCTAATAGCCTTTCAGCGTGTAGCGGACTTACGGTTCCTACATTGCTCTCGTAGAGCAGTTTTTACCTTCGATATGAGTATGTGTTAGAGCCATTTTGGGCCACGGCATTAACTGCCTTGTTTTCATCATTGAATCTGGTGAAACCATGATTCTCAGAACACCATTGCTGCATTTAATTTCGAAGGCAGAAATGGTTAAGCAAGGCTTTGTTTTCCAAGTTGTGATTTGGCCTACGAGAATGGAAATTTCGCACCTCACCGCAATACACGATCTTATGACGAATGCCTTTTTTAATGAAGAGATCGACCCCACCCGCTGGCGAGGCGAGGGGGCGGTCTTTGTACTTGAGTCTTCGAAGCAATCATTCACCTTGTCGACAGTTCCGGGGCTTAAGTAAGATTGATGATTCTTGTGAGCTATGGCGATAGACAGACTAACTCTATCCGGCAGGGTCACCCATACCGCAAAAATTCTAGTTGAGGTCCGAAAACCAAGCCATGATCATCTCTCCTACTTGTCCCTGCACCCACATCCCTTCTCACACCCCAAATCCCTTTCATCCCCTGGGCTGGATCAAGGTGTCATGCGACCCGTGCCGATGATCGACCAGGCTGAGGGCCCAGTAAAAATAGCTCAGTCGCAAACGGAGCATCTGCTGAATCTTTGGCGGAGCATCAGATCAGCTAGCCTTACCTGCGTATTGGAGCTCTGCGCAGGCGGACCACCCTTTCTCGCATTAATCGTGGGACCAAATGGACCTAACTAAAGAAAACTAAAACAAAAACAACAAAAACTAACGAAACGGACAAGACCCCAGTGTCAGTGGTTCTGGACAAATCTGGACTGACTACTGAGTCCTCCACGACTTCCGCTGCGAAAGATATAAACACCCCCCTCCAGCACACACGACACCTGTCGTCGGTCTCGACACTGGCGCAGGCAGGCGACAACAGAACTGGTTAAGTTCTTTACGGACAAGTCTCGGCAGCCTCTCCCAGCTACCTCCGAGCTACCTTCGAAAAGTCTAGCCAAACCGCAAGGACGTAAGAGGGCGCGCACTCTTGGAACCAAGGGTAGGAAAAGCCAGCTGTCCTCTACGGAAGATAAAGTTCCATGCTATCGTGAAAAACGATCCGCAGCCCGCATCTTCAAAAGATTAGGGGACATCCCCGAGGGCGAATGGGACGAGAAGCAACGGTCAGCCTTCGTCTGGGCAACGAAAGTCTAAGAATTGCTCTCAAAGCATAACATTGCCCTCCCTACTATACCCAGTGACTCTGGAACCAGCAAGAGAGATAGGTCACTGGAGGAAACATCTATCCCAGCACCCAAAAGACCGAAGCGTGGGCATAGCGGCCAGGTCAGTGCGGACAAGCGCTCTAGCAATGTTCTAAAGGGCCAGACTCTGGTTGCGGTGGTAGATCACTCGGATCCAGACGGCAGTATCCGATTGGATAAATGAAGAAAGGTGAAATGCAAACCTGTAACCGCCCTCTTCGATATCCTAACGGAGACTCCGGGACCGCCCCCCAACTGCGAAGGCGGAGGCTGGTATCAGGGTCACGTTAAGGTGCTATCCTGCGCTGACGCGGAGTCGGTGATACTTTTAAAGAGGGCCATCGACCGAACCGGTGAGGTATGGCCTTTCGCCAAGCTGGAGGTCGTAGATCTGGATAAGATCCCCAACAGACCGAGAGCTCGGGTCAGACTACCAGCCGAACCTGCTAAGCCGGACAAAATCCTGCGACTCTTGCAGTTATGCAAAGCAGGACTCAACACCTCGGACTGGAAGGTGAGAAGGATAGATGAGCCCAAAGGAGACATGAAGACTCTCATCCTCTCAACCATGCACAAGTCGGAACGCAATCGCACGTACAGATCTGAACACGGATCTGGTCCCTCTTGAAAATCTAACAATCTGCTCGCTACCCGAGGAGTCACGCGAACTTGCTGTCTCTGAGTCAGAGACGGACATCCCTCTTACTATAGAGATTGACTCGGAGCAAGAAGACCTCCTTCTCAATCCTACCGACGAGAAAGAAGATCAATCGTCTGACTTTGACTCCATGGCCGATACCACGGTGTTGGAGGTCTCTGAGACCAAACGCAATGCTGCGGGTGGTACAGATTAACCTCCACCACTCGAAGGCGGCCTCCGCTAACCTCCTCCTGCGGCTAGCGACCACGGGGGAGGACATACTCCTTATCCAAGAGCCCTGGATTGTCAATGACAGGATCTATGGTTTAAGGACTCCCAACTACAAGCTGCTGCATTCGACCAAAGAAGGTAAACCAAGGGCTTGTATCCTCGTAAAGTGTTCTCTTAATACTTTTCTCTTTTCCAACCTCAGTGATCCTAATACAACCACAGTCAACCTGGAGTTGAAGGACATCCGATTCTGGATCATCTCGGCATACCTGGGCTACAATAAACCGGCTCCGACGGAGTTGTTCATGACAGCAATCATGAATGCGGTCTCAAAAAACGCTCGCATCTTGGTAAGATGTAATGCTAATGCACACCATCAAATATGGGGTAGCTCTGATACCAACGTTAGAGGTGAGTCCATCCTTGAATTCATTTTAAATAATAAGTTATTAATCTGCAATAAGGGTTGTGACCCTACCTTCATCAATCGCAATAGACAGAAGGTTCTTGATCTCATCCTTGTCTCTGATAACTCTATTCAATATGATCCAGAATTGGAAGATATCCAGCATGCCTTCCTTTTTCGACCACTGCTACATACAGTTGGATATCATGGACCACCCAACTCCAAATTCACCATACAGGAATGTCAGAACAACAATCTGGCTCCTTTACAGGGGATGCTTAAGGCGCACTCTGCGCCCTCTTCCACCTCCCCCCAATAACACCAGAGACCTCGATGATCTGGTTGACTTTTTAACTCTGAAGCTGAACAAAGCTCTCGACGTGGCCTGCCCGGTCACTAAACGCAAGGGCAACTTTAAACCATCTTGGTGGAATGTTGAGTTAGACAATCTGAGGAAGAACAGCCGACGATTATTTAACAAAGCTATGTCTGGGACGCCTACAAACAATCCCTCAAATCGTATAAACCAAAATCAAGAAATCCAAATCGGAATCTTGGAGACTCTTCTGTGGCAAAATAGAAGAAGTTGGTGAGGTCTCGAGACTCAAAAAAGTCCCCTCCACCAGTCCAGAAATACCCTGCTTCTACAAAAGGCAGGATGGTGAATGGACCATGACCAGTGAAGAATCACTAAGTATTTTATTCGACACACACTTTCCAGGTAGTACGGAGGAATCTCCTCTGACTCAAGAATCAACCGGTCAACAAAGCTGCCTCCCTCATCTTGTCACAGAGCGCAAGATACTCTGGGCCATTCGGAGCTTCAAACCGTATAAGTCACCTGAACCCGATGGCATGCGGAACTCCTGCAGTCCTCAGAGTTAATATTTCCATGGCTTGAGATCATTTTGAACAGTTGTCTCCGATATTCATACATACCAACTAGCTGGAGAGAAGTTAAAGTGATATTTTTACCCAAAGCGGGACGAAGCTCTCATGTTCAACCTAATGATCTTCGCCCCATTACCTTATCCTCATTTCCCTCCCAACATGCATATTGTAAGGGCAAGTCCGTGGATACAGCTCTACACTCACTTGTGCATCATATTGCGAAATCTCTCTATCACAAGGACTACTCCTTAGTAGCCTTCGTGAATATAGAAGGTGCTTTTAACAATATATATATAATGCACCGACAGATTTGGGCGTGGACGAGGGGCTCACCTCCCTGATACACAAGCTACTCGTTAGCAGGCGTATCACGGCCAAATTGTGCTCCACCACTACTTCCAAATACGTTAGCAGAGGCACTCCACAAGGTGGAGTCATTTCCCCTTTTCTATGGAACATAGTAGTCAACGAACTGTTACTACTCCTGGAAGGTGAGGGCTGCAAGGTAATAGCTTATGCGGACGATATTGCTATTGCGCTCTCTGGCAAATATTCCTTGGTACTTAGGGACCTTACGCAAAATGCTCTTTCGCTTCTTTTAAAGTGGACGAGCAAAAATGGACTAAGCATCAATGCCAAAAAAACAGAACGAGTCCTCTTCACCAGTAAATACAAAGTTCCCCATGTTGACCCACTGACCATCAGCGGCCAGCACTACTCTATTTCCGAGGCAGCCAAGTTCCTAGGACTTACGCTGGACAGGAAACTCAGCTGGAAATCAAATATTGCCGAGCGCGCCCGCAAAGCCACGACTGCACTCTACATGTACAGAAGGGCTATTGGGTCTAGACGGGGTATCCAACCGTATATGATGGCTTGGATCTACACGGCAGCACTCAGGGCCCTGGAATCTGTCTCAACAAACTCCAAGATGGTCATGAACTGCCGGACATCCTTAGATGAGATGGCTGAGCAGTTCAACATACGCCTGTGCTGGGTGCCAGGTCACAGAGACATTCCGGGCAACTGTCAAGCAGACGAATTGGCCAGGCTTGCTGCAAAGCAACCGCTACTTCAGGAACACGAACACCTCGGTATCCCTCTCGCCACATGCAAGTTAGTACTGCACTTGAACGCGATCCATTAGACTAATCATAGGTGGTCTAATCATAACCTTTGTCGCGTCTGCAAGGAGGTGTGGCCCTCTCTTGAAACCAAACGCTCCAGACTGCTACTATCGCCTAAAAGATCAGACATAAGCCTGGTCATGTGAGCCATAACCGGGCACTGTCTAATCGGTGAGAATGCTAGCAGCCTAGGGGCTCCCTCAAATGATTTTTGCAGAAGCTGCAGGGATGAGGAAGAATCAGAAACTCTCCTACACCTGTTATGCACATGCCCGGCGCTCCCGCGCCTCAGCTACAAGCACTTTGGAAGCTATTTCCTCAACGGCCTACATGACCTCAATAAAACCCCTCCCGCCGACATTTTAAACTTTAGTATCGGCTCCAGCTGGTTTTAGGTTCTTCCCACATTGTGTGGTAACACAATGGTCCTGTATGGGACTAAGTACATTCATCAGCCACCTTAATCTACCTGCCTTGCACTTGAGTGTGTGTTTCCAGCTTAGCTTAGTTTCGCTAACCATCAGCACGTCAGTCTTAAACTCTAACAGGTTTAACAAAGTCAGCCTTTTCTCGATCCTGACGAGTGAATTTGCATTCACCTTCAAGATCGAGAGGCCTCCAGCTGCTAGCGTATCCATTAAGGTGGATACGTACCTGATCCAGCAGGTCTTGACGAAATGACTCAGTCTATCCGAAGAAGATCTTTCTCGAACTGCTCCATTTGGGTCTTAATTGAGGCGATCATAGAAAACCCATAACCCGCGAAGCCCATATTCGAAGCCTCCACCGTTACTGGTGTCACTTTTGGCACTGTCTGCTGTACCGGTCATCCACCAGACGCTATCTGGGTGTAGGAGATGACCGGCCTTAAATCCGCCACTTTTGCTTTCTTTAGCACATCCTTTTTGTAGATATCTTTCACTTTTGGACTCCCCGATAACTGGAGGGATGACCCTTTTCTCCACAATGCAATCACTTCAAGCATGTCTTATCCTCCACTTTCCCCTCTCCCAACGGATAGCGCGCCGATAGATGCATCTGCGCATTTGCTGCATTTAGGTTGCCTTTTGCAGTTTCCTGCAGCGTGTTCAAAAACTTGGCACCTCGCGCAAAGAAGCATCCGTTTTCCACTTCTCTGTATTTCCCAGAAAATCATTTGGGAGTTTAAGATCAATCTTCTTCAAACTTTCCATTCTGCTTCATGGTGTAACTTGTACGAGGAAGAAGGGAAGCAGATCCTACAGCTTTGGCGACCCCAAACAGCGAAATTTAAGAAGCTTTTTCTTGGCCAGTTATTACTTTTTAACGGAAGATGTGGTATGGTAGACAGAAATAATTAAGAAAATGAGACAACTTCAAACTTGTCTTCTCTTATAACTTTGTATTAAAAAAGGTGTTTGGAATCATTTTCTTTATTGCCCAATTACATTTTTTATAGAAACGGTTAACGCCACCGTAATGAACAACATTTGCCAATTACAAAAAACTATTACTTAAATTCACTTTAAACTGCATGAAACTGATAGTGATTTTCATCGTCTTCAGAAATAATTCTGATTTCGAGCTGAATGTGTTCACGAGGTACCATTACAACTCGGAAAACTTTAACTAGATGTGAATTACATGCCGGTTGTGTATTATTGAATTGCTTTATTGGCTTTAATAAGAAGCATTACTTAATAGTAAGTTTGCCGTTATATCAAAAAATAAAAACAGGAAAGTTTACAAAATTGCTCGAAAAAATTGAGTTCCATACTAAAATCCATATTTTTTTTTCTTTTTGTTACAATTCCATAAAAATTGAAGCCCTACCTTCGGAGAGAGTGCCAACAATTCGAACTTAAAAAGATTCCTTAACGTGCGAGGGTAAAATATTAACAATCCTGTTAGTTAGCAACGGATGTGCATTTGTATGAGACTGCGTAAATGAAATTGTGTTTCTCGGTGTTTCATAAAACGTGGCCAAGTGTGATGATCTAATAGCCGTTATTACTTTGCGTGAACTGGAAGCAATGTAGGCAGTCCATGCAGCGGAAATTGGTTTTTCAGGTAATATTCATTATGTGGTTGGTATTAACTTGTGAGTAACGGACGATATTCTCAAGGTGGCGAGTGTAGTTTTATACTTTTCGGGACTTTTGGAGGTTCTATCGCAAGGAGAAGGTCAATTCTGTTATGGACTTCCCTGCCTTGAAACTATAGTGATAAGAACCTATGAAGTGGGTGACAAACGATTTTAAGCGCTCAAACAATAGGTAGGGAGGATCTGAGGCTGATCCCTCGATAACTGGCGCAGTCATTAAGACACTGAGATTGCACTCATCGAGCATGCTCTCCTCCGACTTTATATTACAAATGAGCTGGTGCATACCTCCAACCACCTATGCGAACAGTCCGTCCAGCAGCTTTGCTCGTTTTCAGTCTCTATCTTGCTATCTTCACTTCGTTTACGCCGGGGGTCGGAATTCTTACCTATCATCGTAAAAATTGAGTAGAACATTCTTCCTAAAAACACATTCTGCCTAATTCGCCATATAAAGCGTCTTGGGCTCGTTGAAAACTACATATTTCAGAACCAGATGAAAAATGGATTAATTTCAATTACGTCAATCGAAAACGATCATGCTCAAAGCATTGTGAGCAGAGATAACACAAACCACTCACCAAGCCACTCACCAAAAACTGAGAACTTAGCTGGGAACTCTTGATACATCCACTATGTATCCCTCACCTTGTACGATCAATGGAAATGGATTAATTTCAGTAACGTCAATCGAAAACGATCATGCTCAAAGCATTGTGGGCAGAGATAACACAAGCATCCTTGGCCACTCACCAAAAACTGAGAACTTAGCTGGGAACTTTTGATACATCCAAAGGTTTTATGAACGTTGAATCATGAAGGTGCCACACTAAACATTTCTACAATACTTAGTGAAATTAAATTTTATTTATAACTTTTGGATGATGTACATATATATAATATATATAATATATATAATATATATAAAGTTTAGTATAACATTTATATAAAAGGTTACGGACTGAACTGTCACATTTAAGACAAAGATAGTTGTATCTTCTAAAGAAAGTTGTATCTTCTAAAGTCCCGGAGACGTGCTTTTAGTTAACTGAATGTATTGTTTTATTTTTTAGCTTTGAAGATAATTTTATGAAAACGAGCGCATCGGCCATCGTGACAGTTCATGATGAAAAGTAAAACTATACTAAACTATACTGCATTGAAGTTTGGTCTATGTTCCGTAACTAATCGGCGCTTCGCGTATTTTCTTTTAAATCCAAAATTTGCAAAACACTTTCGTGTACTCCTTTTATACTGCTACCTTCATTTAATGCGCCTGTGTGCACTCGTTGTCGAATCGATTTCTCTGTAAAGATCTTTTGACAATGGTATCGCATTGTTTCGTTTTTTGTTGTGTTTTTGTTTTTCAATTGCTTACCTAGCTATCCGATGCTAAACTCTTTTGATCCTACCCATTTTTACGTCCTTCCTTACCTTGACTACAAAAGGAAAATCAACCATACCATTGCAGTAGTGGGAGTTCATTCTCATATTTTTGTCATGGTTTTGTTTCCCGATGAATCTTAGAAAGATGCATTTTTTGCCCAGCTTTTCGTTTATATGTCATGGATCGACCTTGGTGTTATATATGGGACACTCTCATATGCTGTCGTAATCTTTATTCTCCTTTTATACATGAGGGAATAGGACACTTATCCTCATACTTGAAATTATACACTATAGGTTTTGAATAGATTGTGTATGATAAGCAATGGTGATATGCACAAAACACGGATAAGGACTAAGTTTGGTGAAAAGAATTTCGTGTTTATGTGTAGCTGTAGTATTTACAATATCTGTGACTGAGCCTGATTAAATACCATCTTTTTTATGATTAACATAGAACTTGTCATAAGAATTATAAATAAATTAATCGTCGACTCTGTATTTATAATTTATTATTTATAAGAGTTGAGTTCTCCAGAAAAGAATGTATAATATAAGTCGACGAATATCTATATTCTGCAGATCGATTTGATGAGTTTGAATTAAATGAATTGCGGCATTTTATTATAAGTGTATAAAAATTATTTCGGACTAATTCTAAACGACTACTTTACTTGTGAGAGAACAGTAGCACGCACAACACGAGTAGCTGATGAGCAAGCTAGGCCCTGGTCCCCCTGTGAAATGTCGCGCCAACAATTATTATTATTATTAATTCTAAACCAAAAACTTAACTTTAAAGGCGCACATTCCTAACACAATATATAAAGTAAATAAATTTACAAGATTATCATAAACTCTAAACTTAGTTATGATAAAAAGATACGAGTATCTATCTGCAAATTAGTTTCCCAAGCCATTATAATGTACGGGCCGCCATTGTTGGGTGACTATGCTAAAACTCACAAGTTAAAACTGCAAAGATGTGAAAAAAAACTAAATTTATATTCTTATCTTCAAATATAAATGATTTTCTTCGTTAATTGCCCTGCATCTCAAAATAAACTTATAAAAAATCAGTTTTCCCTCAAAATAGTCTTCTCATATAAGTATTTTAGTTAATTGTTGTAAAGTAAATTGTATCATAGCTGTAAAGGATAAAAATGTCCGAATTCTCTAAAATGAAATATTGAACTATTTACCTACTTAAAATAAAAAAATAAGTAAGTGCTTAGAAAAAGAATGCAGTTGGAATATTTACGAGCAATTGATCGATGTTTTCAAGTTTGGAATATATTGCAAATGCAATAATAAATCGCATTCAGTAAGATTATTATATAAATTTTATACAGTTTGGCATAGTCTAAGTTTGAAAAATTGTGTCATTTACCGCTAAGTCGCGTTGTGTTTTTGCCAAATATAAAATCGCCAATGTTATGGTAAAAGGATTTGTTGATCAGTATAACCATGGATCAGAATTAATTAATTCAGTGATGTTTTCTTGAATAATCGAATCCTGCGGTTTCCAGCCTGTTTTGCTTTTATTTGGCCAATGTGACAACATAAATTCTGTTGTTGTAAGATCTACTTTGGGTTGATTTTCACTCCGAGACTCTATAGAAAACCTGCAATGGCGTCCTAATACTGTATCTCATCGCCGTAGTAAATAAGCATCCTACTGTTTCACAACTGTCTTCAAAACAAAAGGGTTCGTACTCATTATGATATATATTACACGCTTCAACCAATAATTCATCAGATTCATCTGTTTCTAGGTAGCCAAATCATGTTAATTGAATTTTGAAGTACTTGACTGTATAATTGAGTGAAGGGTGCCATTGATATATTTTTAAATACCAGTGCATAGTAGAATACTGTATTTCGTAGAAGAAAATGTAACTTTCTTCAGAAATTATGCACTGAACGTTTATTTGTTGGACCAAAGTTATGCGAGTCTGTAGACCCCATCCTCCAATCTTGTAGCAATTAATGATTGTAGAAGCTCTTCTGACACCGACAAATCTAATTTTGAAATCATTAAATTGAAATTGAGGATTTACGGCGGTCCTGCGATGCGGTTTGCATGCTGGCTGACGTTGAAGTGAATGATCATCGATCGAGTTATACTTATCCATTATTATTGGCCGTTAGGTGTCGTTGATGACATTAATAACAGTAATAATAATAATAAATGGCGCGACAGCTACTCGTGCTCATCAACTACGGTAGAAGGGACCTACAGTTTTTGCCGACTCCTAACGGCGGAATTTAAGAAGCTTTTTCTTGGACAGTATTACTCTGTGAGTGTTGTGGTGCCTTGGTGTAAGACTGCGAATCTAATCTTGACCAGCAATCTCCTGGAAAGCCCAAATCTAGTCATGGCACTGAGCTCGTCGTAAGAAGGAGACGCTCTACAGTAGTTGTCACAGATTTGCATGGAGAGCTTACTTTGAAGCAGTTCGAGAAATTGTTTCTGCAACAGTTCGCCGCGAGCCAAACGCCAGCGGACATTTTGTTTTATCTTCTAAACAGTCGACCGCATGCTGGAGAGTCAATGCTGGTATATACGGCATATATTGCTAAACAAGTGGGAGGGTTAAAGCAAGGAAAATATTGCCGTGTTAATTGCTTTGCCACACGCTGCGCAGATTGATAACCGTTTACGCCAAACACTATATACCACAATAGTAAGCACGCGAAGAGAGCTACAAGCATATACCTACGGAAACAGAAATGTAAAAACACCTTTGTTCGATGAACATACAAAACGACAGAAGACATCACAACACACACATATAAAATGTCATTGGGCATCAAGTGATAGCATATCAGAAGGGTCAGGGACTGGGTGTTGCCATGAACGCTGAAAGCTTCAAAATTTTTAAGGTTAAGACTATGAATGCTATTACAACCAAATTAAACAGTAATTATCTTAATCATCTGAATAATGATGATTAATTTAATGACTCTGATAGAGCTTCATTGATAAAGATTCTAGAACCGTAGGCGAATATATTTATTGATGATATTGATACCTCTAAGCCGTGTCACTACAGGTGAATTAGAAATCCGCTTGATTGATCTAACCAAAACGGTCCGACGAAAACCATATTAACTGAGCAATGAAGAGAAAAGAATTGAACGAGATAAAATTCGGAAAAAATTAGAGTCACAGGTCATACGTCGAAGTTGTTCTCCGTTTGCGAGTCCGAGTCTGTAAGTAAAAAAAATGGTACTGATAGATTATCTATTGATTTCCGTGAATTAAATTCAAACATCGTTTCGGATAGATTCCCATTACCACTTATTTCAATTCAGATTGATAGAATGCGACATAGTAGATTTTTTTTTCAGTTAATATATGGTAAGTGGTTTCTACCAGATCCCGATACATCCGGATTCAATAGAACGAACAGCGTTTATTAGTCCAGAAGGACAATTTGAATTTCTTTCAATAAGGAAGAAGTTTCCAGAACGCACTGGAATATTAATCGCAAGGTAGACATACCTTAGCATACGATCCACATAGACATTAGCGAAAAGCTCAGTGGTAAGAACGAATTAAACGAATACGTAATAGTGTAAATTGATGTCTGTATAAAATTCTTTCATATGTATCATACGATGTATTTCTACACAGAAAATTGTATTGGTGTGCCTCAGCGACTTATTCCTGAAGCTTGTTGGTGTAGATTTGCATTTCCTTGCGACTGGATATAGTACGGCAAACGGACAGGTGGGGTGTGCGATGAGTACACTTTAGGGTATGCACTCAGCGATGTCAAATTGGCAATGAACTGTAACAAAAGCTTCTCCCCTAGAATTATTGATAGGAAAGGTAGCTAGGCCAATGAATCTGTTACCAATAATAAATGAAAAGAAGTTGATATGCTACAGACTAGATCTAAAGCTAAAGTGTTAATTGATAAGAATGCAATTTATGAAAAGAACCGTTATTATCAGGGGAAAGCAAAAATTGTAAAACATATTGTTGGAGACCGCGTCTTCCTCGAAGGAGAAGAACGACATCTGACTAAATTGGCTCCAAAGTTTAAAAGGCTATTAAAAATAATAGAAATTCTGAAGGGTGATCGTTTCAGACTGAAGTCGTTGTTCGGTATAAGAAAATACAGTTTCGTTGGAAAACAATTTAACCCTTGCTGAAGGTGAAGAAGGTAATAGAGACGATCTTAATGAATACACAGGATTGGCAGTGTCGTAGATGAAAAAGTATGTAGAATGATGTGTGAATAATAAACAATGAAAATGGGGAATAACCCTTATTTCGTATTTAAGACACACTAAATGAGAGCGGGACATAGAACATGCTTCTCTGTCAAGTAGGTCCCGTTTTTGGGTGGTGTTTTGCGAAAAACATTGCAAAAAAGAAAACCGAAGAGACGAATTAATTCGTTGAAGAGGACCGTGGCACGCAGTTTTAGTGAAATCTCCATGCGGAACGCAAGAAAACGAGCTCTACTATGCGACCAAAAAATGTCTAAAGACCACCCTTCTTCGTTATACATGAATTTCGGGGGAAATGGGCCTATGCACGCGAGGTAACGTCGTTAATTACGCTCAACATGGCGAGCTGCCAAGGCAATCCTCGTTAGAGCACCGGTCAAGTTGACATACAGCCTCCACGCGGCGCCCCCTGGATAGCCATCACAACACCCGTTGTATGGTGAACTAATGTATGCAGCGACCTCCTCTGCCCGAGGATTTTAATAATGGGCCTGGCCTACCAGTCTGTGGATTGTGCGTGAGGGTAACTTCCTCACCACGTAAAAACCAGAAGTTCAGAGACAAAAACATGCCTCGGATAAGGACGAATCAACTGTTGACGACCCCAGCAAACGTTTAAAGGACAAAGATTTTCGGTTTTGCACGTGGAATGTGACGTCCCTTAACAGGCCACGTGCAGCCGAACAACTTGCGGAAGCCCTTGACAGCTACAAAGCTGACATAACCGCCATCCAGGAAGTGCGATGGGATGGGCCCGGCATAAAAGCGATGAAGAACTGCGATATCTACTACAGCAATTGCTATAGAGAGAGAAGGCAGCGCTTATTCCGATGCGGATTTGTTGTTCGAGGCAGACTTAGGTAAAAAGTCTTGAGCTACAACCCAGTCAGCGAACGCCTCATGACAATCCGCATCAAGGCTAAATTCGGGAACATCAGCCTAATATGCGCTCACGCCCCGACAGAGGAGAAGGATGACAACATCAAGGATGACTTCTATGATCTCCTAGAAAGAACATACGATCGATGCCCCAGCTATGACACCAAGATCGTTCTAGGAGATTTCAACGCTCAGCTGGGAAAGGAGGACATCTTTGCTGGAGTCATCGGTAAACACAGCCTGCACGACAACACATCCGGAAACGGACTCAGTCTGTTGGACTTCGCCTCGTGGCGGAACCTCTCTGTGGCTGGCACGCGGTTTCCACACCTGGACATTCACAAAGGGTCCTGGCGATCTCCTGATCAATCAACCGTCAACCAGATTAATCATGTTGCGGTCGACGTAGGACACTCCTCCAGTATTCTCGATGTCCGAACCTTCCGAGGTGCAAACATTGACTCGGATCATCACCTTGTTGTAGCCAAGGTAAGAACCCGGATATCGAGAGAGCAACGGAGTCGAGAAAGGCCAAAACGGTTTGACGTCGAAAAGCTACAATCGCAGCTGATTGCTGGGAACTTTGCCGACAGAGTCTCCCGGAAACTCGCCCAGAGTTCGACGCTTCCTGCACTAAGCATAGAAGAAGAATGGAAACGTTGTCAAGAAGCCATCAAAGATGCTGCCACTGATGTGCTGGGTTTCACGTCACCACCCAGAAGGAACCCATGGTTTGACGACGAGTGCAGGCAAGCGCACGCAGCTAAACAAGACGCCTATAAAGCGACGCTGCATCGAACAAAGCGAGCTGTTCGTGAACTCTACGAACAGAGAAGAAGGGAAGAGCACCGGCTTCTCAGAAGGAAGAAGAAGGAGCATGAGAAGCGCGCGGTCGAGGAAATGGAAAGGTGCTTTGGCAGGAATGAAGTCCGAAAGTTTTACCGAAAGGTAAAACAGCTATCCGGAGGATACAAGGTTCGGACCAAGGCCTGCCGGGACCAAAATGGACAACTAGTAGTAGAGTTGCAGTCTGTGCTGAGAATCTGGAAGGATCATTTCTGCAGACTCCTTAACGGCGATGACGACCCAAATCCCGCTGTTAGGCAGAATGTTCCACTCAATTTGGACGATGATAGACAAGCATTCCGTCCCCCCGACTAAGACGAGGTGAAGATAGCAATATCCAAGCTGAAGTCGAACAAAGCTGCTGGAGCGGACGGACTGTCCGCAGAACTATTTAAAGCAGCTGGAGATGACCTGGTTGGGCGCATGCACCAGCTCATCTGTAAGAAATTGTCGGAGGAATGCATGTCCGATGAGTAGAATCTCAGCGTCGTTTAACCGGTTCACAAGAAAGGAAGCCCCTTGACTGCGCCAACTACCGAGGAATAAGTCTTCTGAACATCGCATACAAGATCCTCTCTGCCGTATTGTGTGAGCGTCTGATTCCGTTTGTCCATGGCCTGATAGGTCTCTATCAGTGTGGTTTCAGGCCAGGGAAGTCCACAATAGACCAGATTTCCACATTACGGCAGAACCTGGAAAATACCCAAGAAATGCAAATTGACACTCACTACCTATTCGTCGATTTCAAGGCTGCATATGACAGTGTGCATAGAGACGAGCTATACAGTGCCATGTCTAGTTTTGGCATTCCTACCAAACTCGTCAGATTGTGTAGGATGACGATGGAGAACTCTCGCTGCTCCGTCAAGGTCGGTACCGAACTCACCGAGACCTTCAATGTCAGAAAAGGTTTTAGACAAGGCGACGCACTGTCATGTGACTTCTTTAACATCATCCTCGAGAAGATCGTGCGTAACTCACAAGTCAACACCAGAGGCACGATCTTCCAGAAGTCAGTTCAATTGTTAGCTTACGCTGATGACATTGAGGCGTTTGCTGGCATTGAAGCGGAAGCGGCTAAAATGGGTCTTGCGGTAAATGAGGGCAAAACGAAGTACATGCTGTCATCAAGGAAGGACACACAACATCGACGTCTCGGACAGAGCGTCACTATGGGCAGCAGACACTTCGAGGTAGTGAAGGACTTCGTCTATCTCGGCTCCGCGGTGAATAGGGACAACAACATCAGTACCGAAATCAAGCGCAGAATCACTTTTGCCAAACGCTGTTTCTTTGGGCTCAAGAGGCAATTGAGTAATAAAGCCCGCTCCCGAACGACCAAAGTGACTTTGTACAACACCTTGATCATCCCAATCCTGCTCTACGGCGCAGAAACCTGGATGCTACTAAAAGCGGATAAGGAAGCCATTGGTTTCTTCGAGAGAAAAGTTTTGCGTGCGATTTTTGGTCCTGTTTGCGTTGATGGCATCTGGAGGAGAAGATTTAATGACGAACTCTATGGGCTGTATAGCGACATGCGCCTGGTCAAGCGTCTACGGATACAACGCTTAAGATGGCTAGGCCATGTAGAGCGTATGGACACCACTGCTCCGGCCCGAAAAGTCTTTGAATCTGTGCCATTTTGACAACGCAACAGAGGACGACCTAGACTAAAGTTGTTCACACAAGTGGAGAAGGACCTCAACCAACATGGAGTGCGCAACTGGAGACAGCTGGCGAAAGATCGTGCTGGCTGGAGAGGCATGTTGGTTGAGGCCCAGGTCCACCCGGGACTGTAGCGCCACAAGAAGAAGATCCTGTCCATACGAGGTAACGTTATTACTTCAACACCGGGAGCTGCCAACACTATTCTCGTTAGATTCAGATTTCAGATTTCAGTGCATTTTGATTTTTCTTAATTCATATACTTACATTTTAGACAAGAATAATTAGAACAAGCTTACCAATATAATCTATTGATTTTGAGTTCTACTGAATTAGAATTAAAACTAACTGATCTATATACATACAAGAATATATATATATATATATATATATATATATATATATATATAAAAAAAAATAAAAAAATCATCTTTTCCATTTGTGAAGGACACACGTTGAACCACACAGACAATGAACGGACAACCATATACCATGAAAATTCTGGGCGAAAATTAAAATTCAATTTAATTTATTCAGTAGCCAATTCAATACAATTATATATATAACAAGTTAGAGACTTACGAGAGTTTCCTTTACAACTGTAATTCAATGTATTTATAAAATAAAGTTTCTATTTGTTGCATTATTTTACTTCAAGGGAAAAGCTACCAACAAAAACCCTTACTTAAATCTTAAACCTACTATTGAACATTAACCCCCTTGCACACTTAATTGAGCAATTAGTCTATGTTCCGAAAAAGAACAATTATTGTAGAATTTTAATTTTAATTTTATTTAACATAGTAATTATAAGGTTGACGCTGGTTATATCATGAAGACGAGCAGTAGTTTTTTTTTTCGAACACCCTCATATTTTCTCTCTGGGAAGGACTCACGTTGAATCACACAGGACAACCATATACCATGATTGGTCGAATGAGGGCCATGTAGCAGATTACCTTCACTTTGGTAAAACAGCACTCTTACCATAGCGAAGGCATTCTTAGCCATCGTCAGAGCTGTGTGTGTGTACACGAGTACCACCATATAGAAACTGATCCAACCAGATGCCTAGATATCTTATTTCACTTTTCACGGTCAATGGCCGTCTAAGTGTTCGAACTTGCACTATTTCAGTTTCGTGTCCCTTGAACCAACTTGAGGAAGAGACCTTCTAACCATACGGTTTTTCAGAGCTCTCGAATACCTTGCTTATGCAAGGAAGAAGACTCATAGACCGGAGATTCGTCGGAATGGAGGTATCTTTGCCCCGTTTCGGGATAGGCTGTACCACAGCTGTTTTCCAATGCGTCTGGTAATAAAACTAAACAGAGTTGTGTATACGTCCACCACCTCAGAGAGTAGATGTCGCAGAACAATATTTGGTATCCCATCGATTCCCATTGACTTCTTCTTTTTCAGTCAATTGAGAATACCTTGGAGTTCATTTTTCGAAATAAGGATGGAGTTGTTTCCATCATCGGCGACGACATTATTTACCGGAATATCGTCACTGAACCTGGTAAAACCAGGTTTCTCGGACCGCCATTGACTTATTTCATTACGAAGACAGACATGGTTTAGCAAGGCTCTGTTTTCCAGGTCGTGATTCGGACTGTTAGTCTCGTTGACCGTATACACTCTTTAGAAAACGGCACCAATTGCTCTCACCTTCTCCTGGGGCTCCTCAACTATGAAATAGTCGTTGTCAGCACTGCCCTATCAGGGTCGATGCCAACTGATTGTCTATTGTTCTGCCAAGTCGAACACTCTGAATGTCATTACGGTCTTTCCTCCGAAAGATTCTATTTACTTGCGGGAACATGCTCGGGTTGCTGGAACTTACAGCCCGAATCTTATTGCCCCAATGCAAACTTACAGCTGGTCTGTAATTATGTTTGATTAACTGTTGAAGTACTTTGATCTGTGACTTCAGTCAGTGAATCTCCGCATCTTGTGAATCTGTAAATCTCCTTTACAAGAGTTTAAGTATTGACAGGAGTCTCCTTTTTTGCAAGTGAAGTGCATCGATAGTAGCATTCCGATAAATGTCGCCATAATCGGTCTGTGCTACCTTCGAGATTGTCTTGTCCATTGTTCTGTACATAGCTTCGTCCATTTGTGTGAAGTACCCATCAACCACTTCGTTTGTTAGGTTTCTGTTTGTCGGAGGGTTGATCACACTCGAACTCATTTCTCTGGTTAAGGTTCTAGAAAAACGCGGCCAGTGCACTTTATTTTAATTGTAAGGATACGTTTGCTGTATTACCGCGGAGAGACTACAGTGGTCACTATCGTGCTCGAGCGAAGTTAGACAGTTCCCCGTGTTTCGTACGATATTAAGTAACGTTTGTCGCCTTCCAATTATCATTAAATCCAGATAGGAGAGCTTCTAGAAAATGATGGTCTATCAGTTGCAAGCGATTCTAGTCTGAACTCAATATTGTTCTGTTCCATCCACTCAAGAGAACGATTCCTCCCTCGTTTAGAGCATGATTACCCCATTCACCATGTTAGGCGTTCAAATCAGCGGCTTAAATATAATAATTCGCTTCCCACTTTATTTGCAGGGAAGTGAAAAGAGCGTCGAGCTCCGAAAAACAGTTACGGTTTCGAGTTTCTGATGCATAAGCAGCGATCACAAACAACTTCTTTCCCCCTTGTGGAGAAATGCATGAGTACTTCCCTGCTATACCATATGTACCGGTATGAAGTGAGCGTCAAGATACAAATGTCTCGATAGGGAACATTTGTTGTCAACGAGGCCTTATTTTTTTTTGTTTGTTTGCTATGACATCTGTGAAAAATGTGTAGTATATATAAAGTCATTGAACAGACAACATCATATTTTTTCATCGTGTTAAAAATATCGAATTTTGTACCAGAAAGTGATGATTTACGGAAAGCATTAATATTTTGTAAATTTTTGCTGCAGAGTCGCATCAAAACACTTGTGAAATTTTGCTACGAAGACACAAAAGAAAATCGGTTTTGCATCGGATTGTTACTGGCGATGAAAAATGGATTTATTTTAAGAATCCTAAATGGAAAAAATCTGGGGCAACCATCAACATCGACTGCAAAACCAGATCGATTCGGCAAGAAGACAATGCTGTGTGTTTGGTGGGACCAGAAAGGTGTGCTGTACCACGAGCTCCTAAGACCTGGTGAAACCCTTAATACTGGTCGCTACCGACAACAAATGATCAATTTGAACCATGCATTGATCGAGAAACGACCAGAATGGGCCAGAAGACGCGGCAAGGTAATTTTGCTCCATGACAATGCGCCTGCACACAAAGCAAATCCGGTTCAGGATACAATCAAAACACTTGGCTGGGAGCAGCTACCCCACTCGCCGTATTCACCAGACTTGGCTCCTTCCGACTACCATTTGTTTTCATCGATAGGACACGCATTGGCTGAGCAGCACTTTGATTCCTACGAGAAGGTCGAAAATTGGGTGTCTGATTGGTTTGCTTTAAAAGACGAACAATTTTATTGGCGTGGTATTTATAAATTGCCAGACAGTTTGTCAAAATGTATAGGGAACAATGGCCAATACTTAAAATAAAATGTTTTTACTTTTCCATTAATAATTGGTTTTTTATTTTCAAAAATTTCATACCGGTATACCTGGTATATAGTTTTATGATAAATGTTATTTTTAATCAAGAGAGCGACGCCGCCACCTCGCGTGGATTGCAATTGGCTCTTCTGTTTATTAGTTAGTTTTTGTACCTGAGATTGCGCGTCCGGTTTAGCTTAGTTTCGCTAGCCATCAGCGCATCAGGTTTGTGGGTTTGCAACAAATTAGAGAGCATTAGTTTTCGTCCAATCCTTATCAATGCAAGTATCTTAAGGATTCTGTGCGCTTTGGTCGCAGGCCGTTGTTTCTGCAAGGCAATCATCTGCGTTTGCATCGATTGAATGGAAGACATTACATCAATTATTAAGGCTCTGCCTCTGCTTGCCTGGCCATTGGAGCCGGGGCAACCTTTGGTACTGCTGTGCCGGTTCGCTGCCTGACACCATTTGAGCGTAGGTTTATCGTCGACGTGATGTTAGGAGCTACAGCACTGGCCACTGGCCTGGCTGCTTACATTCCATATTTGCTTTACTATCTGGTGGAGTTCTTTGATTTGTGGACACCCCAAATAGGTTGTGGGGTGTCCATTTCCTCCGCAGAGTACACATTTGAGGAGCGCATTATTCTCGACTCCATCCGTACCTAAAGGACATTCAACTTTGTTGTGGCTGAACGTGCATCGTGTTCAGCGGAACTACATATTGCAGTTCCCCGCGACGTGACCCAGCCTTCTGCACTTCGCACATTGAAGTACGTGGTCGGATTTGTTTAGTTTTTCGACCTTATACTCAGACCGCCTACGAAACGGATTTTTCGTCGGCTGTCAATTTTAGTATTGTAGGATATCTGCACTAAGGAGAAAAGAAGTACCTTCTTCTTCATTTTCGCTGCCACAGTGGTAAAGGGCTTAACCCCTACAAACTGGACCTCGTCGCTCTCAACTTGGGGCAGCTTGTCGAGCATGACCTTCGGGTCAGCAAATGGACTTATACCTTTGAGCAAAGTCTGTGGCCTTTCTCCTTCTCTTTCTACTAACTCGAGTCGAGTTTCTCCAATCGAGTTCTCCTCATAGAGCTTCTCCAGTTTTTTCTTCTCTTCTTTGATTTCCTCAGCCTCGTCATCTGCATCTGAGGTGGCTAGTACTTGGAAGGAGTTTTACGCTCCCTTGTACGAATATCGGCATTCGTTGCCTCCCAATTCACATTGGAGGGCTTCTAATGGCATGACTGTGGTTGTAGTAATCGCGTTTTTTGTTGCTGCTGCTGGTTTGTTAGGCTTTGTTTTTGCCTTCCTAGCAGTCACTGTTTCTTAATCAGTCGTCGCTGTTGTTGTCGTTCGTCGCTTGACTAAGCTTGGTTGCGCTTGTCCCCTCCTTCTCGTCTTCAGAGCATCTGTAGTTGGACGGCTGGTTGGACGGCTAGTTGGACGTCTAGTTGGACTTCTTAACATCGCATACAAGATTCTCTCCAAAATAACCTTCAGAGAGTAAACTAGATTATATTCACACACATGAGAATTTACACATGGTGGAGAAAAATTATTAGGAACTCATTTCAGACTTGATTTAATAAAAGATCATCATTTCTTCATGTTAATTTAGAACATCGTCATCTGACAATGTTAACGACTGACAATGAAAAAATGCAGCAAACATATCAAAAATTTCATTTTTGTTATCATTGTTTTTGTTTGTCTTCCTTAAACATTGATGATGGAATACCGATAGATTTTCGTATGGTTTTTATAAATAACCAAAATGTACTTTGTGCTAATTTACTATAAGACTCGATAGTTTAAATATAATTGCGGTCATATTGTTTTCACAGTTGCAAAAAATTGTTTGCACAGATTAGGATTAATTTTTATATGTTTATGTGATCTCATCATAGCATTTTTCGCTTAACTTTTATTGAACCAAATAGATTTATTCAATGTTGTCACTCTTTTGATTGGCATTTGGTAATGATCGCATGACGCACTAATTCACAGTCTCCAAGCATGAATTAAAACGAATTTAATTTATTCAGAGTTTTCTAAGCAACAGAAAATTTGTGTTAATAGTACCAAATCTCCTTCTTAAATGAAAATTGTTCAGAATAGTGTTTCCCAGGGACCTGTTTTTGGCCAAATTCCGCTTATTTGACTTGGCTTAGTAAAAATGTTAACGTAGCAATGTTTGTAGATGTTACTGCCAAATTTCCAGCAGGAACTTTATTCTGATCTAAAAATTTGAAATTTTTTTTTGTATATATATATATATATATATTTATATATATATATACGTATGTATATATATAATATATAATGTACATTAATATATATTTATATAATTAGCTGTTCAATGCTGTCTTAAGCAAAAAGTCTTAAATTTCATGATTTAAACAAAACGAGACCATTCTACAATAATAGACCTTGTTATATCCAAGCAAATGACTAAGATATCGAGAAAAGAACGGAGTTGGTACAAGACCAGAATGGTTTGATATTGGAAAGCTACAACCTCAATGAAGCAGATATAGAAGAAGTTATTAAAGAAACCACCACTTATTTGCTGGGTTTCATCGCACCACCAAGAAAAAATGTTTGAAGACGAGTGTAGGCAAGCACATTCAGACAATCGGAAGGCCTAAAAATCATAGCTAGACCTAAAATCATAAATGAGAAGAAAACCAGAAGAAAAAAGGAACACAAGTAGCTCGCGGATAAAAAAATTTACAGGTGTTACAGTAAGAGGAAGGAAGGGATCTTTCCTGTGGTTTTGGGTAAACATCTGAATCATTCTTCAACGATCTAATTAGACCTTATCAATGCTGTGGAAAACTTCCACTTAATTTGACAGTCATCACCTACATATATATGTATTTAACGATTTTAAGACCTTGATTGCAACGGGCATAGAAACAAGATACGGTATGCCATGTCTATATGTACGCCAAACTTCACACTCCCACTCGCTGCTCCAAGTCGGTAATAAACTTACCGAGACCTTTGGTGTCAAAAAGGTTTAGGACAAGGTAATAGGTTTCATCGTAAAAAGACGCACATTGACCTCTATCCTCTCTATCAGAGCGTCATAATGAGCAGCAGAAACTTCTAGATAGTTAAGCAGTCCATCTGTCTGGAATCTGGAGTAGAACAACTCTTCCCTATGACCCTTTGCTCCCAAGAGGCTATTCAGTAACAGGGCCATCTCTTGAAATACGAAACTGGCTTTATATGATGATCCCCCTTTTGATCCATGGCGCCACGAAATGGTGGCTTGTAAGGAAATCTTACGTCGTTTTGAGGGAAAAGTTTTGTGTATAACAAATTATGAAATGCACAAGCTGTACGATAATATGTAAGCTAAGCGTCTTCGGATGCAACGCTTAAGACGGATATGTGGCAAACATAACTATGGCCCAAAGAGTCTCCAATCCCGAGTCATTGGAACAACTTTATAGAAAACGTCCTTAAGCAAAATGGTGCACATAAGTGGCAAAGCACCTCATCCGAGTTGGCGTGCCTAACTAAAAGCAGAAGAAGAAGAAAGAAATCCGCGACATGTGGCTTACCCCAAAGCAACAGATTGCTTCCTAACTCGTTGGCATAATCGAAAGAACAATACCATACAGAGTTCTGCTTATTGTAAGCTACATCCCACATTTTTGCTTGAATGTTGATAGTGTTGTGCCATGCTGCTAATGTTGATAGTTAAGTGGTCAAACTGGTTGACAGTTGATTGACCTAGTGCATAGCGCAGCAAGTTCATCTAAAAATTATATTGTAGGAATCTCCTTGTCTTGAAAACTTAACGCGAGGTTACGAGTATTTTATTTTACAGATGTGCTGATTATGAAGTCGCTTATTTGCAAGTGAGTTTTAATAAAAACCTTTTGTAGCTTTAAGAGCCAAAAGTCTTGATCGAATTTATAGGTACTAAGACTGACGGTGTGTAACTAGCCAAGTTGATCTATCTCGTCGTCCTGCACATTAAAACTTGTAAAGATACCAAATACACTTCTTTAAGTGTCGTAAAATTAAATCGCACGAATAATAGCATCAAAGAATATGATCAATAACAGCCAGAGAGTGGTTGCCAATTAAAACTCAGCCCATCTACCCTAAATTTTTATTAACCTTGCTTAAGCATACAATTTAAGTAACACAGAAGCTCAGTTAAAAAGCAATTAATGGAAGAAGCTCGGAATATTTAAGAATTTACGTAGACATTGACGGTGACGTTCCCGTTTATCGAAAGTATAATATATAAGTATAAGCCACTAAGGTATTTTAAAGTATATATATATATATATATGTATATAATAATAATTGTTGGCGCTACAGTCCAAAGGGGGACCAGGGCCTAGCTTGCTCATCAACTACTCGTGTTGTGCGCGCTTCTGTTCTCTCACGAGTACAGTTTTTTTGCCGACTCCGAACGGCGAAATTTGAGAAGCTTTCTTAGACATTTATTACTCTTTGAGTGTTGTCAGCAGCTCGAAAGAGGTGGTGCCGTGAAAAATTCGAAAAATTGGTGTTGAGCTGGGAATCGAACTTACACCCTTCGGCGTGCGAGAGTCGCACTCTACCCACTACGCCACGGCGACCATATATATATATATATATATATATATATATATATATATATATATATGGTCGCCGTGGCGTAGTGGGTAGAGTATATATATATATATATATATTTAAACAACTACAATAAATTCGTATAATATCTGGAGGAAGAAAGTGCTGTAAACGACAGCGGAGTTCCACGCAATTATTACATTTATATATATTTATTTTTACTTTTTTTTAGTTTTGTTTTTATTTATTTATTTATTTTTATTTTTTTGTTTATATTTATATATATTTAATATTTATTTCTATCGCTTTATTCTTTACATAAGTAGTTAAATTCATGTTCGATAATATCAAACAAACTATAAATGTTTTCGATTGTTTTTGCTCATATCTGCTGTGTGTACAAAGTAAAAAATTAATGTGTAATGTTGTTAAATCATTGACCTGAAATTTTTTTGATATCCTTAAATATACTCTTCATACATATCTTTAGCTTTGCAAACGCATTTCTTTTGGTTGTTGATAAACAAAAACAATTTTCTTGTGTGTTATTTCTAATTATGTGACTAAGTCAGAGAGAAAGAGAATATGCACGATTAACGTATAATCTGGCATTTTGTAGGCTTCATCATTTTGTATTCGCAGCCAAAAATAGTTTTAAAAATATTTATTTTTACTGGCCCAACTGATAGACAATCACAACCATCAACAGAAAACAACCACCACTGATATCCAAATCACTCCTATGAAATTAGTACTAATACAAATTTGCATTAATTTGCAGCAGTATTTTAGTTATATTATGAAGTACTAAGTCTATTTTAGCTAAATAACCACATCCTGACAATCACAAAATAAACTCGCGTGCGAAAATCAAAAACAAAAAATAAACTCAAACATTGGAAATATAAACGCACCAAGATCCGTCATACAAAGATTATGTGTCTAATTTTATTCTCTGTGAGGTGTTTGTATTCATTCTTCTTTTTTTAGATTTTGGCATGTGATCATACCGTCTTAATGAGTGGATGCCCCAAAAAAGGGTGGGTGGCAGTCTATTATTTTGTTTGGGTATGTATCCTTTCCTGGCGTTGTTGCGTCATTTGAAATCGCTCATACGTCATTAATGGAAAAATATGTGTAACAGTGTTTCAGAATTAATGCATATTTGTGTGCGAAGTTGTCAGATAAATATCAAGCCTATCAAAGAAAGATTTTGAATGTTAAAAGTGATGATTTATTTGTCAATATATGGTGGCCTCCTCTAACGTACAACATACATTCAACCGAGCGTTTAAAAATAATAAACGTTTTCTTGATGCCCGTAAAGTAGACTTGCATGACGAGACTCCAAGTGATGTTGGAGAACAAGTGACAAGCGCCAAACCTGGATAATAGGTGAATGGTCAGCTGTTCATAAGAAAATTCGATCAATATGGTCATGGGAACGATGAAGGTATGGGGTATGGACTAGCGTCTTTTTTGCCACAAAAGACCATTATATCTGCAATTCGGTGTCGTATCAATGTGAACTTTCTTTTTCACTCACTAGAAAGCAGTGATAGTTACCTTTCTGACCGATAACATATGTAATTTCATCGGATCATGTTCGTCGCTTGAAGTCCAAAGTGTCGACTAATCCCTTGTCTCTGCACCAGCTGATCTATTCTTTGTAAAAATATGAAACTCACATATTACTCTTAATGTTTGTTTGGTGTCTAGAATGAAGAAGCACTCATTTTTAAAATATGAGTTCTGCTTTAAATTTTTCCCGTCTCCATGAAATGACTATCTGACACTACCTGAGCTACAGAACTTGTTCAACAACTATAAAACGTTACCATCGAAGAAGATATTGTTTGCGTATTAGCGAAGTTGCTCTCATTTGATGTTTCTATATATATATATTTCTATAAGCTTCTTGCAAAATGAAGAAGAAAAACTTGAGAGAGCCTTTGGACACACAGGTAACCACTTCATGACGAAAAAAAAACAATCTAAAAAGCAGTTTGAGGGAAAAAAACAGAATTTTGATAACTTAACATTTGAACCGTTTAATGTCTTTCCAGTGAAAAAATATTCAAAGAAGGCCAAAAGAGGACTTTTCTCGTTAATTTATATTCAGTAACTTCATTACCACGGTTAATGTTTGCTTTATAATAAGGAAGGAAAGTAAAGGGTTGAAATTAATGCTTTTTATAAATTTATGTGTAAATGGTAAACATGGTTCTTATTAATGGCGTTGTTCCCAAACTTATTTTAAAGAAAATAAAAATGTCATTCCATTGTTCATTATTTTTCTTCATTGATTCCAATTCCTAAAAACAAGTTTACTGATCGCGTCGCATCTGCAGTTGTGTTGATTTACTTAGTTATCAAGAGTTGCAACGCTTCTCCAATCAAGTGAGTGAGTTTGACTTCGAAAAGAAAAGTCAAAACTAAATGGCACATAAAAACAGTCAAAAATTCTGAGCCAAAAAAGACAATTAAAAAAACGTAGAAACTGAGGTTATGCTCGAAAACGCACAATTGAAGGGAGAATATTAATATAGTCAAATATTAATATAGGTGAATAAAGTCAAAAGATGCATCAAAATCGCAGCCGAAAACAACAAGTTAATAAAATAATTATACAGCGGGACTAGAAACCATTCGTAAAACTTTGTTTTTTATTTTCAATACTGATAAAATGAGAAAAGGAAAAGCTTTGAGCCCCTATCAAAAGGCTTTAGCAAAAGAGTCCAAAAACGAAGAAGTCCAAAAAAAAAACATTTGCTTCAAAAGCATCAAAAAGCAAAGCAGCATCTCTTACATCCCCACCTTGAATATAACGACTTGTACACTTTCAAACTCTCAGACGGTTTCCGAGCGAGGTTTTAAAAAAGGCACAGGTTTCCAAGCGCGGGATTAAGTGTTTCATGTGACTTCAATATGCAGCACCGAGACTATCCAAGTCAGGAATTTAATAAATCAATCGAGAATATTATAATTATAACTATGTCTATTGTCAATTTAATAACTTGTGCCCTTCCTTAAGTTGAAAGCAAACGGGAATATAACTCATTTTACATTTTTTCCTTGAGTAGAAGTCTTTTAATTTTTAATATTTGTTTCATTCATAGCCTTTTTAAAAATCATAATCAGATCTTTCCTCGTACTCATCATGATGTCTAAACAAAAAACTTACGAATCGAAACGAAACCCATATTAGACCAAGGCAGAAGCAGAAATTGATACAATACTCAGACTGCTCTTATTACTTATTTTTAAAGATGGGATCATTATCCGATTATTAAAGTTGAGGTCATAGGTGATGGTCGTCCTATCCTGTTATTATTAAAATGTAAGATCTTATAAAACATTTTCATATTTCATTATGAGAACTTCGTCATTAAGTTGTCTCGAGCGCTATAAATAAACTATGCAATAGTGGGTTACATTGGAACAAAAATATGGAATGATACAACATTTTTGTAAGGATGTATCGCATACTCTCCTTATTCGCTGGTTCAGGGCCGACTCTATTTAAATTGAATAGTTACATGAGCTGCTGGAAACATTCATTGTTACAGAAATCAAACAAAATTATACGAGGTGCGTTCAATATATTCTCGGTATCGATATGAAGGAAAATGCGAAAACAATTTAAATTGATTTTATTTTCAATTTAATCTCCCCAAACATCACTGCATTTATTACATCTTGAGACAAGATTTTCTTTACCCTTAAAAAATAAATTTCTTCTTTCTCTGCAAAATACCCATTTATTACCGACTTGAGTTCTTCATCATCAGAAAATCTTTTTCCAGGAAGACATTTTTTTCAAATCCGGAAACAGGAAATAATCACTAGGGGTAAGGTCTGGACTATAGGGTAGGTGTTGAACATCTTCGAAACCACAATCTCGTGCAGCAGCCTTGGATACTCGTCATAAAGAAGCAACACACCCGCTGTGAGTTCACCCAGTCTTTTCATTTTAATTTCCTCCCGCAAATTAGGCAAAGTGGAAGCGTAGGATGTGGCGTTGATGGTTTCACTCTTTTTTTTGTACTCAATAAGTAAGATTCCCTTTGAGTCCCAAAAAACTGTGGCCATGAGCTTCCCGGCAGACGGAGTGACTTTGAACTTCTTCGGGAGGTCTGTTCCTTTTTTATGCCACTGAATGGACTCTTGTATGCTTTCAGGGTCATAGTGGTGAACTCATGTTTCGTCCGCAGTAATAATTCGATCCATACCACCGTCCGCGTTCTCTTTACACATCTTCAAAAGCTGTCTACAGCATGCGTTTCTCACTTTTTTCTGAGGCGCTGTGAGCATTCTTGGCACCCACCTTGCACTTACCTTTGAAAGGTTAAGATGCTCATGAAGAATGGTGTGAATTTTACCAGTTGAAAGCTTGGTGATCTCTGCCATCCTTTTTACCTTTATTCGGGCATCCTCAAGCACAAGTTTTTCTACTTCTTTGATGCTTTCTCCCGTACAAGCAGTAGCCTGGGCGCTGGAGCGGGTGTCGTCTTCAATGCTCTCTCTGCTTCCCTCGAACTCACTTGACCACTTTTGCACAATTGATAATGAAGGTGCGGAACCCTGGTAAACAGCCACCATCTCATCATGAATAGTTTTTTGATTGTTTCCTTGCTTAGTGAGAAATTTAATTATAACGAGATGCTCAATTTTTGTAAAAGAATTTCATGTACTGTGATTATGGTGTTCGATTTACACGAAAACAGGTTCGAATGCACAGCCTATAGAACGTTTTTATATCTTCCATCTAGAGAAGATCACCCTCACTCTGGTGTCAAGTTGATATACTGTTGTCTAAGACGCTCTCTGATCAACACTTATTATTATTGCCAAATGTCACACTCTTTCAAAATTCAATTTTTAAAAAAATCCGATCGATTTAATTTGTTAAGGAATTTATGTCCTTAAAAACAAAATTTGATTCAATTTCTCCTTTCATAAAGGAGCTATACTTTATGGAATCAGGACCACAGTTAAGTGCGTATTTAAGATTACTTAAAGTGTGTATCGCGTAAATTTCTCTCAAGGGTGGAAAGAAGTTATACGTAACAGGGATTTGTGCCGCAGACGCAACTCGGATCTCGGATCGCAGACGAGGAACAGATAGGAACAACATACTTTTTTTTGTCGAAATCTATTATCAATAGCCTCCAACGGTTGGGAGTTATTTCATAGACTAATTTCGAATTGTACGTATTCACATCTGCGGTATTATTCTTTTAATAAATTGAATTTCTCAAAGGTGGAGTCTTGACAGTAAAGTGCAAAATGGAAAAGAAAATTACCGATATAGATCCAAACAAATTCTTCAGAGGATATGTATATATATGTGTGTGTAAATATATATGGACAAATATAACTTTGTACTTGTTAATTTTTTTTTTTATTTTTTTTTTGAATTGCATAACATCATTATCACATAAAAACGTAAAAAACAGGCACTTTGTGGCATCTCTCCGATTAGCTTCATATGTATGCTCCAATAGACTTTGAGTTAAAAGCTGCAGTGTGTTATACTTATGACGCCTAGCTTCTTGAACCACAACTCGTGTTATTGTTCTCAAATGAACAAAAGCGACATTAAAATTAGTTTTTTCATAAGCAATCTGTACTCTTTGAGTGTTGTCAATCAGGATCCGTGTGCAGCACTTCACTCAATACACCATGGCACCACTACAATCGGCAACTGCTTAAAATAATATTTGAATATCAATAAGTCTATTCAATTACGAGAGTGGAAAAACTTGATACAAATTTTAATATATGTATGTACATATAAAAACAAAACTAAAAGAAGCAGTTAAGCTCTCAGATTTGACTATACTACTTGAAGTCTAACTACGGTTATCAGTTAATAGACAAAATATCAGCATTAAAATTAAATAAAAATGCTTACATGCATGCTGCAGAAGCCTTGGTATTTTTGGCAGAAAGGACAATTTGTTATCTCCCGCCTGAAGCGCGTCGTGTTGTCTAAGATCTTTTAAAACCTTTAATTTTACAACAAACTTAACTAAGAGCAGAAATTATAGAAAACTAGTGATAATGCTGTATAACTCGCCCCTATGCACATTTTTCATGCGGCCTTGATGGTGATTATAGATTTGTACCTCCTTGTTTTGATGTGAAGTGTAAATTTTGGCAATTTTGGAGAGCTTATTATATTTAAGGCTCTTACACAACATAGCAGAAGAAAATTTGTTTCCGATCCTATTTTCGCTACCTTCACCTTCTCTAAGTCCATATCGTTCATTGTGGATCATTCTACCTGACCGCCGTATTTAGGAGGACATAAATACCCTTCAACACTCTGGACAAACAAGCTCTCCATATCAATTAACATTATATTACGAGTTAATTTTCTTATCCGGAGCTTTGGTACGAGTTTAAGCTCACAAACTCTTTCTTAAAGAAGCCATTTTCTCCTCACATTTTCTGCGCCAGGTTTCCTTGGGACGTCTAGTGGCCCTACCTGTTAGGGTGAGCGGCTTCTATTGTATGACGTACTTCGTAAAGTGTGGTCAATCTGCGACTTTCTTCTTCGTTTTTTGATGTCTACAGATTCCTGGCAAGCGATACGATCTATTAACGGAAGATAGCAGATTTGTATGATAATGATGTTCCTTTCCAGGTACTGTATTCATAACACCTACTCAACGCTATAGTGAAACAATCGCAGCTTGGTTCTCAATTTTATAAGCACTCCCGTTTCTCCTTTTCACATGCAGTTCAGTGCTACCGCGTTCCACCACCGCTAAGACCATACCTCACATATAGAAAGCTGTCAACTTTATCGATTTCCTCTCCGGCTGTTAGAAATTTGAAGGCATTAAATTTTCTATGTATTCATTTTAGGCTCTAATTTGCTTCAGCTTCTAGATTATATGGTAGATCACCAAGTGAAGATTCATTATCCGAAACGAAATAAACAACATTGCTAATTATTACCAAAACTAGTTGTGGTGACACTATACACCTTTGACGAACTTCACTTTAGACATGAAACAGCTCAGACAACTTACACTTACTGTCTTGGGAATTAAGATCAGTAGATTACTTTGGTAAGCTAGTTTGTCTAGCATGTAAGAAACCGAAGCGAAATAAAAATGCATTATAAACTAAAAACTAAACGTAGGTGCGTAGGTGGCTGCATAAATTCCACAGACAAACGAATTGGCTTTTAAAAAATGAGTTCAGCTGCCGTTGCTTAGAGAGAGCTGAAACGCAGGTGTCGTTGCTGCCCAGTAGTGCAGATTTAAATAGACAATAGAACCACCCCACTAGTCCGATTGACTGCGGGTGGTAGAAGATGTTTACAGCCAAGAAATTGAGTTAAACACCGGAACACCTAAAAGTCCGATGTTATTTGCAACGGAATGCCAAATCGTCTTCTCCAGGGCAGGAACAATCCTTCCGCTACGATCTCAACAGTTCCATAAGACAAAAAGACGGCTTCAGGAAAACGGGTGATTCTATCAATGATCGTCAGACATTGATTGAATCCTTTGGATGGAACGAGGCTGACGAGATCTATATGGATGTTCCCGAAACGCTGTGTGGGTACTTGAAAGCTGTATGGTGTGATATTTTGTCTCCTGGATAGGGTATGCAACACTTTACTTAGTTTGAATAGTCCTTGTTCATAGAGGGCCAAGAAATCGACGTCAGATTAGTTTTTTGATGACACGCTGACCAGTGTGTGCCAAAGAATGCAAGGAAGCGAAGATTCTGTGTCGGTGTATAATGTCAAGCTGTGCTTGTGGAAAAGTCACAATAAACATCGTCTCCGGAGTCGTTGAGTATTACACGGCAGACACGAACGCAGTTAGATGAATTGTTGAGAAGTTCTTGAAGTTCATCATTATTTAATTATGCTTATGGTATTTTACTTAATGCCACTCCCGGTTCGATTGCATCTACCTGTGATAACACATATGCGACAGTATTCTCCGACCCGGTAACATGCCTGATGTCGGTTTAGAACTGCCCGATAAAATTTAGTCTTTTAAACTGCCCCGGGACGTTGTTTAAACGCGTGAATGGGGGGTTTATGGTCCCTATAAATTATCACATGCTTTCCCTCAAAAATGTGTCGAAAATCACGTACGGCTTCGTAGATTGCGTTGACTTCGAAGTTGGTCTGTTTCTTTTTTTCTTTTCTCTGGCTGAAAAACGGTAACGGTTGCCAATCGTTTTAGAAACGTTGTCGAGGTACAGCTTGCTCAGAGGCGTCTGTGAAGACAGCCCATTCTATTTTGATGTCAGGATGTGCATTCTTGCGATCAGAGATTTACCCACGCTTATCACAAGTTCAGCGTCGCGTAGGCTTCTGAACAGAACTGTAAGATGGTCCAGGTATTGTTGTTTATTTTTCGATTCCACGAGAAGGTCAATGTACGGGAAAATGAAAGGGAGGTCCTGAATTACCTCGTCGAAAAACCTCTGAAACTATTTCGCAAGGTTGCGCAGTCCGAATGTCATAAAAGAGAATTCAAACAGGTCGAATGGTTCGATATTTGTAGTAGCGACGGGGATTTAATTGAATGCTCAAATCAAGTCGCAATACAATAAAAAATTCATTTAAAAACCTTCATTTTTTTTTAAATGTATTTCTTATTGTTGTTTTTTTTATTTCTTATATCTAGAGATAAAAATACTTAAACAAGTTGAAGAGTACTTTCTTACTGTCCCTATGCGGGTGCTCTTAGTTAATCCTATGATTTAATATAATTGCCTTTGAGCACCGTATTTCTACTTTAGTTTATTAATTAAAACTATGGATTTAATATAATTGAAGAAAATTGTTCTTAAAAATCTAATCTAATCAATTATATCTTATATATTTTTTTTCTGTAGTCTATTCTAACTTCTTCTATATGTCAAGTCGGCGTAGAGGGCAAACAATATCAGATAACGACAACGGGGGCACTTGATGGGGTTGCTGCCACCAATAGAATCCTCTATCCTTATCACTCCCTGTTCTTTCGCGTAAAAGTATAGATTTGCTAAATCGAAGATCATTTGGTCTAACGCTATTATAAATCAGCCTCGTTTCCACTATCCTCCTTGCCACGTGATACAAAAGTGGACATCCCTCCGCATGTCCACGGTCAAGATCTATGAATGTTTCCGATGGGATGAATCCACTTCGGCGAGCATTCTCATGATATGCATTGGTGTAGTAGGCTACGATTTCGTTGTGAGAAGTCACGGCTCGTGCAACGTGTCTTCAAATTAGCTTAATAATAAAATTATCCAAACTATTCACTTTGGCTTCGTTCATCATTGCGATAGAATTTCTTGTACCCAGATTCGGGTGTTAGGCTAGGATGGTGCATACAAGTGGAGAAGGACCTCAACCAACTTGGAGTCTTGGCTGGAGAGGCATGTTGGTTGAGGCCCAGGTCTACCCCGGACTGTAGCACCACAAGAAGAAGAGAATATTGTTGTTTCTCGAGACAAGACATGCTTATCTTTTTCATCTAGGAAGGACTCACGTTAAACCACACTGGGCAGCCGTAGACAATGACTGTCCGGACCAGGGCTGTGTTAAAGATCACTTTTACTTTGGAGTTAAGTTAACTGCTATAAAACAATCAAAATGCCAAGATATCGTACTAACGTCATTACAGCTAATGGCTGTCCCTGTGGGTTCAAGATGCTGAATTTACGCCAACTTTTTTCCGTATCGTACGGAGTAATGAAAAGGGTGATTTTACACTTCTGGGAGTTGATTTTCTTCCAGTTGCCAGTCATCGCAAAAACGCTGGATAATTTTGAAGTCGCGTTGTAGGAGTATGTTAATGATTTCAATCTCAGACGCTGCTCTGTATATGACGAAATCGTCAGCAAACGCGATCAAAAGCTGTATATGTATATCCTATCAGGTTACTGGTGAAGATAGTGAATAGAATTGGTGATTTTACCTCACCCTGTTGGAGCGCATTATTTATTTTGAAGACATGAGTAGATACTTTGTTGTCACTTTTGAGAACAAATTTTCTACAGTTATCAAGTTGTAGATCGTGTAATGCAGTGTTTTGCTCATACCTAGTCTCACGAACTTAAGAATACAGAGGCCTTCTGGCCAGACGGTGTCAAATGCTGTTTCCAAATCAACAATGCAGGCCCCACTGCATCGGGCTTTAGTCTTATTCCGCGGTATGTCCGAAACCAATTTTTATGCGGCATGTACGTACAGTATCATGCCCCGCTCTAAATCCAAATTGGTTATTTGGTATTATATTTTTGTCCTCAGTCCACTGTATCAGGACTCTATTGACAATCTTTTCGAAAACATTGCTTATGCAAGGGAGGAGACTTATTGACCGCAGATTTTTTGGAAGCGAGGAATCTTTCTCTAGTGGGTTGCACTAGAGATGACGCAACACTATTAAAAATGCATTAAGCAGTTCCTAACTTGTATGTTTACGTTCCGTAACGTTAGTTGTCTGTCAATAAGCATCAGATCGCGATAAGACCCACTTCTGGGAAAAGACGGCTTATCAGTTGCAAGCTTGAACTCAATAGAGCGCTACGTCAACCACTCAAGCAGCGAATTTCCTATTGGATTCGAAACAGAATTGCCCCATTCCTCAGCTTCGCGTTTAAATCGCCGGCCACAACTTAGTTATTTTCTTCCGAGCATAAACGATGTTTTCTAAAGAGAGATTCGACCTCAGAAATGAAGTTTGTAGACCGAGGTGTATCTAGTGCATAGACCACTTTGACGTACCACTTTACCTTGGAGAAATATGATTCCAGTACACCGAAATTTCGCACCTTATGGCGTAAGGCTTTTCTAATGAAGAGAGCCACCCCACCGGCTTGCGAGGAGAGGGGGCGGTCTCCCCGAAAAAATTTTCGGAAGAGCACATTAAGCTGTACATGAACCATTCACCTAGTTTGAGCGTGGCGCAAGAACTGGGACTACACAGAAAGATGAAAATAGATATACGCGGGCAGCTGCTCAAATCCAACAACGGCTACAATAGTCTGTTAAGGCTCTTCAAATCAAGTTCTCTAAGTATATGGACGTTTCCGAAGACAACAAAATCACGAACGATCTATCTAGAAGCTGATGTGACAGTAATCAAGCTTGATGGACTCCAGAAGGGGGGAATGAAAGTCGCATGAGCGAGGGAACCGACCTGGAAGATATCTTGTACCTTGTTTTATGGATAACGAGAGGGTGGAAGAAGAGGTGGGGTAGATCAGGATACCTGAAGTCTTGGGGTGCACTGCTTGGCACTGTATGGAAAGAGCGACTTGTTACTGAAGGCACGGACCGGGTCTTGGATGTCGCACCAATGAAAAATAAATCACCTTTAAGCACTTACACTTGCTAACCCTTTTGTAACAAATAAATAATGCCAATTTTAATTTGTGCATTAAGCGATTTTTTTATCGAGTCTGCTTTATGAACAAAAGAAATTGCTCACAAGGGACATACTTCTTAGCTGAAAATTTTCTTAATATATTCTAATTTGAATTTCCCAAGACAATGGAAAATGATCTTCTCACATAAACCAAATTGTTATGCTGCTTCTTGCAAGAAGAATTTCGATATTAAGAACTGGCTTTTATACGCTTAGTGGAAATTGTGTGGAGTAAACCCAACATATTGGTGATAGTGGGGTTGTTGTAACTGTAAATAATCTTAATTTCAGTGCTGTTTTTTTTCATTTATTAAGGCCCGATGTAGATTGTAAAAAGATTTTCCCGCTGCTGTTTACTTATGATATTTGCATGATAGCATGGGCATGATGACCTCTCTCTACAGTGTTGTAATAAGATCCACGCATAGCAATTATCTCTGGCCTGAAACCACGGTAATTTGCTGTTCTTGTCATATTGTTCTGTAAAGCTGCAGAAGACTATTCCCCGGTATTTGAAACATACCATATAAGGTGTGCAGCAGACTTATATTCCCTGCTGTCATTGGAATTCTTAAAATGAGTGTGGCGTCGGTAATCGGACTTGGGAGTACGTTTTTTTTTTGATAATAGATATATATGTATCTATATGGTTCGGTTCATACTCGCAACAAGATTTTTGTAGAAGTGTCTATTTTCAAGTCAGAACTATTATTTTAATTAGATAACAGACACTGATCAAATTCATAAATAGTAAACATAGTATGAATACTACCCGAATAAAAAAAATAAAAAAAAATTTGTTTACTCGTATATGGTACATCAAAACTTCGCGACATTGGTCTCAAACAACAATCTAAGTAGTAATTTCCAAACGGTCCCTGTACCACATTTGACTCTAAAATTATTCATTATTTGTATTATTTAGATTGAATTTGTACGCATTATTTATTATTATTTATATTATTCTATAGCCTAGCTCAAAGGGCTTGTGTAAAACAAATGAGAATGGCCGTTGCAACTTATCTCCTGTTTTGGAAGAAATATCGTGAGTTCTGCCATTTCGTGGCTCACTATTTTCGAGGATGATTGTACAATACTTAAGTTGATGGCCTTGCAAGATACATGAGTAGTTGGTTTGTATGGGCAGAGAGTACTACAGTTTCCTTTCAAGAGGGCGTGACTGAGAACAGTAGACGATTCATAGGTACAACACCACTTAATCAATTTTCATTACCTCCAATTGCTTACCACTTATCGATATTTCCAGATTATCAGCATAACCTATGGTAAGGATATCAGGTCTCTGAATATCCGTAAAAGTTAATATATTTTCTTAGCTACCCGCATGTTGTCCCGATTCTTCGTTCTGTTCTATGTTATAAAACAGACACTCTTCCCACCTATTCATCTCTACAGGACCTTTTTTTTCAGTTTTATGATGAAAGTACCTTTTAACAGAGGGATATTAAAAAACCAATCTTGGAATCCTTTGTTTGAATCATATCATCATATATGTGACAGGCATATGAAAATCGTTGTCGGGTTATCTCATGTGTCATGTTTTTTTTTCTTTTTTTCTAGCGATTTATCCACTTGACTTTAAAACTTCACATATGAAGACCATGGTTATAGTTTTGAACTAAGTTAAGGTAAAAGTAAGATTTATTTGTATATTTTAAATATTTTTATATGTATATTTTAAATTCTTTATAAGTACAATTAACTATGTTATCTTAAAAATACTACCCATTAGGTTTCAAAAATGTCAAGAATTCTTTGCTTGAAAGTTTTTCTGCTTGGAATCGATATAAAAAAAATCGAGGCATTTAATATAAATAAAGGTCTTACAGCGAACTGCAAAACAATGTCCAGTGCTGAAAACATTTAATACCAAATACTAAACAATACCAAATCCCACACTTAAATTAACAGTAAAATTTTATTTACATCCACACACTCTCCCTTAGTTATAACACCTAATAAAAAACACCCCGCTTCGTGTTCACAGCAAACACAGAGTCTACAGCACTTAGCAAAGCTAAAAAGTTACAGTACACATTTTCTAAACAAAATTGCAAACTGTTCTTTTTTACTAAAATTACATCAAAAAAATAACGATAATATTCGTCTAGATTTCTTAAATTAAAAATGTCATATTCCATTAATTACACCATTAATCTGTTTTTCACTATTACTGAAAAAAAAAATGCATTCACAGTGATTTATCTTTCAAATTATACAGACATAGTAGTCTCAGTCAGAAAATACATGTGAAAACAAATAATACATATAGGAAGCCCGTTATTATATAATTTTCGCTGAAATATTAGGCTCTCAGTCTTATACTCGTACATACATTAAAAAAGATAATTTTTCATATAAACTAGGCACAGTATTTTAGATAATCGAAAACTTTTCTGTGTGAGTGTAACTCGCACTTTAAGAGTTAAGAAGCTGCGGCAGTTTAGTAATTATTCAACGTAAAAAGACACCAAAATAAAACAAAAATTTTGTTGAGTGGGTGTAACAAGAAACTTTAAAAATGGGAAAGGAGTTATCGCTTAAGGTATACCGATTGATTTGGAGTATTCAAATGGTAGTATGCGCATGCAAGCAACGTTTGATATAATTACATTTTCGGTCACTAATATATCAATTATAATAATTATATGTGTAAGGGCGTATTAAATCTCTTTCGGTACAACAACGTTGACTATTTTATATATAGCATAATCCGGTAATATTGTATATATATATATATATATATATATATATATATATATATATATATATATATGTATATCTACATATATAATAATATTACTAACGTAGTTTAACATAACTGATTTGATATTCGAGTACACATATATTTAATATGTGTAAAATAATAGTTATATGTGTATTAATTAAGTATAATATACAAATAGGATAAGCTCAATTAAAATTATTGATAAGTACAATACTATTGTAACCATTTATTCTAAATTAAGTTTATGCGCAGACGATAAAATTACAAAAATCTTTAGAAGTTCTTAATAATACAATTATTCTTTTCAAAGACAACGTCTAAGGTTGGAGATGGAAAACGCCCACTTTATAATAGGAAGTACGCATATGATACATTAATAGATACACAAAGACTCCACACCTGGGTGACAAATTAACGCAGATTTGCACTCATTCATTGGGACTGTGGATAATTTATGCCATAACGAAATGCTGTTTTATTAAATCTTCAATATGTTAAGAAAGAGCTACCAATATTCTGACTGAGTTCAGATTCATTACACCGCATTTCGCTCTTTTAGAAATCAACAAGTTGCTTGCCACACAAGAAAATGTAGGAATATACGTTTGTGTGTATGTATGTGAACAGAAAAGAGATCAAATATCATTCATATACACATAAACCTATATATGAATGATTTTTGATCTCTTTTCTAGTTTTTATTCATACATATAAATGGAATTCACGTAAATACACACATATATATGATTAATTCAATGCTCATATGTCCGCACAAAACACAACAACAATGTATATCAGTTCATTATTCTGCACACAACGGAACAAAAAAATATAAGGCGCGTGCCGTCTGTCATACTATAGCAGTCTTACCACATCCTACGTAAAGAAAAATTAAAATAAAAGACACAGAAGGAAAAAGGTCAAAATTCCCCACTTGCTCGCTTGCTTTCAAAAGTTGTTTAGAGGAGGTAGCGGAGGAGAGTGCTCTCATCTTTCGTGAAACTGAATGAATGTTCACCAACAGTTTCTTGCGTGGGTTGATGGGGAGCAAGGGGAGTTAATGCACATTTACAAAGATATTTAAAAGCAACACATGACGCAGACACTTTTAAATAACCAAAAGTAGGAGCCAACATATTCACCACCAGTTAGATATATATCTTATACATATATATTAAATATTTTATTCGAAATTACCTGCGGCAGAAATTCGAACACGAATGCCCCACCAACAGCTGAACTAACAAAGAGGGGAAAGCAACAATCCTATTGGCTTAAATGCGCTTGCGCCAGCCCCTATATTCAACAGATACTCGAAAATGGCTACGAACTGGAAAGGTTTCGTGCAGTCCTATTGGTACTCATAAGCGTTTCCCCTTTAGTCAGCTGGAGTGTGACGATGTGTGTGATACACGTTAAACGGTTATATACATGTAAGATCCACTTCGGTTTTCATTCACAGGAACTTCTCTAGTATTCCACACGTTTCATTGCATTTGTAATATATACTTCGTTTCGTTCATTGTGTAATATGTAGTTGTACTGCCTTCATTTTACATTCTCCACTTCACTGAAATGTGTGTAACTAGGTGACTTAGTAGTTGTTTGCTTGCGTGTGCCCTGTACAGATGTGTATCTAAGCGGAATATCACCAGTTTCATTCATAAAAACTAAAAGAATACTCATCTCGTGCTTCAGTTGTGTTCGAACAATCGTGCCGGTTGGTTCAGACTTTCAAAAATAAGTCATAATTAGGCACTTTCCCAACAACGTACAATATTTAGTTTCAAGAAAAACAGAAATATTTTAGTGGTTGGTGCGCGATGCACAAATTGAAAGCATATACGAGATCCAGAAGTGTAACCACCGCCTAGAAAATTCGGTTTGATCAGTAGGTGTGTAAAAGCATAGTGTTTGTTTGTTATTGAGTGTCCCGAAACGTGAAAAACCCTTTATAAAACTTTTGTGCCAGAGAAAATAAATATTGAGAAAACATTTTGCAAAGAGAGAAAGTATCGAATGAAAAAATTAAAATTATACATAATATGTATATAACAACAATAATATATGTGACAGATACAAGTTAAGACATAGGACACTCACTCGGGTGGAGTATTTCAATGTCTATTACTTCATTCATTAAATGAACACCTTCTGTCTCTACATTAATCGATATTCATTCACGGATTCGCACAAATCTCCTGCTACAGATGTACATAATCGAAGAAGTGGATACATATAAATGTTATACATAAACATATTACTCTGCAAAGACGGGGGTGTTCATTGTGGGAATAACATTTCTTTCGGTACACATTCAAATAAAAAGGGAATGTCAAACCTTTTAGTGTTACCTTAAGCAAATAATAGAAAAAAAATAATACAGAAGATTGATCAAACAAATAAAGCTAACTTAAATCAACTGTTTTTCGAATTAATTTGGGACAGAAAGAATTGCCGCTGCAAGGTGGTTTTTATTGAATTCTTCCCATCGAGCCAAATATATCCAGGTACGATTAAATTAAATTTATTCCAATTCCGTTTTCATTTAAGAGAGGCAGCATTTTCGCGGGAGATAGATGATTTTTATGTGATGCTTCATGACGATATTTTTAGAAATACTTTCTTGTTCTGTCTTAATTTTGTCTTCTACATTGTTTATGATGTTCTTGAATAGTTCACACATTACAGTGAATTTTTTGTTTAAATGCAAGTAAAAGAGGAAACTCTATTATATTATGATAAGTACAATATTAACCGTTTATGAAAACATTGGAAAAGACGCTTGTGTTCCATTAAGTTTAAATTAAAATATAATATTCTTCTCACCTTCTGTGCACAATATTTCTTTTTGAGGTTTGTGTTTCATCCGCGTGCTGAAAGAACTATTTATAAATACATATTCATATATAAACGTTTATATATGTACAAACATATATTTTCTTTAATTGCGATATTTGCCTTTCTTCTAAGAAGTTTTTTTTATATATTTAATATAAGATATTTATACACATACATATTTATATACTATTTAAATTATAAATACAAGTATACTTTAGGTATTTCTTTACATATATTTATATTCTATGTATATTTGTATACATATGTTTATATTTTACGCATTTATATATGGCATATAAATGATTTTAAGCATTAAAGATTCTTACAACAGTTTAAGATATCAAAACATTTATTCTGCATTGAAAACTCATTCAGAACTCTAACGTAAATAAGCTAACTGCCGTGAAATTGAAAAATTACATTTAAATACAATTTTAAATATATATATTAAAAGTGAAATCGTTGCTAATGACAGCCACTGTCCTAGCGACAGGACGCAAATGTGTTATGAGTACTATTATATTTGAGATGCTAGATCATTTTCATCTGCTTTACGGATTAAAATTATATTATTTGCAACATGCATAGCAGACTCATGTGCGTAAGGTTAGTTCTGATGTTAAACAATGACTTTCTCTGCTACATAAGGAAATGAGCCGATTGCTGCTTACAAGTTGTGCATTAATTTGTTATTTGAAATTTTACAACAAAAACAGAGTGCCATAACTGAATTCCCTAGAATCTTGCTTATGGAACTGACCTGGTTGCGGTCATTTATAATACTTCTCTTGCTATATTAGCAATTCTGTTATAAATTTAATCAATGTATATTTATTTTCTAAGTATTATCAATGACAAACATTGAAGAGAACTATTGTGCTCAATAAGGTATCGAACAATTTAGTTTATAAAAGTTCAATTAAAATCAAGAATTATTGAATGTTAATTTCTTAAGTTCTCAAATTAAGATAAGATATTTCATTAATTTTCAAATGACCATATAATCTTTTAATTTTAAATTTTTCCATTTTTTATGCCTATTAGTTAAAGCCAGCTTGCCAGCCAGATTAACGCAAAATTTGAGGCCACATTTTAGGCAATATATATTCTTGGTTCAACGATAATGTATATTATATAATTGTTATTCGTTTATGTTACAATAAGGAAGTGATTGGCATTATAGTGTGAGCACTGATGTAAATAAACCTTTATTTTTGTTACTTGCAGTACCCCATCTCTTTATGATTCCTTCCTTCCACATTGTTTCTTTTAATAACTTAGCAATAGGTGCTTGCAATTTTTCTTTAGGAAAATATTTGTAAAGTGAATATTGAAAAGTTAGAGGAAGAACAATTTGAATTCCTTTCTGCTCAGTTTATTTCTGGAATAAAATTATGAAATCTTTTGGTTTTAAAAAACAATGTATTGCGGATTGAACCAAAGGATAATGTTTAATGTTCTCTTAAAGGGAAAAATATATAAACAAGAAATGATTTGAAATGTTACATCAAACAAACGACACAAGACCTCAACAAGTGAAGATACATTTTGTCGATAGCATTCACAATTCGTCCAGCCGGAGAAAGTGATGCAAATTAATCTAAGCCTGAAACAATGAAATTTTATATATCTTTTTATTTATTTATCATTTTCGTGTAAATTATACCTCACAAATACGCTTTATACAAAAAACTGAAAGATCAATTCATCTGACAAACCATTCAATAATACTTTTCTGTTGTTTTCATAACTCTTATATACTGCTTCGAATAAAATAAAAAACGACATTCAACTCGCTGTTCCCGGAATAAAACACTTATAAACTAGTATATGAGATAAAAAATTGAAGTGACTGAATGTACTGCGAAGAAGCGAAGTTTTTTATGTTGTCGCATATACTGGATGTACACAAATTTCTGTAGAAAATTGATATATAAATATATATGGTCCACAAGGGAACCAGGGCCATGCTTCTTTGTCAACCACTCGTGTTGTGCATGCTACTGTTTTCTAACAAATAGAAGGGACGTAGAAGTTTTTGCCGATTCCAACCGGCAAGGTTAATAAAAATGGAGCGCTACACGAAGGAACAACGCATTCTCACTGTGAAAAATGGTGAAAGTTTTGCGGCTACTGTTCGCAAATTGCGATCAATTTGGGGGTCAACTGAAAAGCGATTAATAGAAAAATTTGCTGAAACTGGCTCTGTAACTGATGTAAAGACAACAACGCGCCTTCGACCAGGTATATCGCAGCAGTACATGATGATGTCGCTCAAACTCCATCCACCTCAATTCGACACCGAGCTCATCAAATTGCTGCAAATCCACTATGCAGCGAATTTTGACGTAAGACTTGCATCTTCATGCATACAAAGATCAATTGACTTAGGAACTGAAGCCAGCTGACCATGCACAGCGAAGGGAGTTCGTTAATTGGTTATTGGAGAGACAACATGAAAATGCTGATTTTGCCGATAAAATCATCTTTAGTGACGAGGCCCATTTCCATCTTGATGGCTTTGTCAACATGCCGAATTGTCGTATTTGGGGCGAAGAAAATCCTCGAGTGATTCACGAGAAGCAAATGCAACTTCAACGTGTCACTGTGTGGTGTGGATTTTGGGCTGGAGGAATCATTGAACCTTTTTTTTTTTATAAAAATGAGTCAGGTCAAGGGCAACAGTCAATGGTTTTCGGTATCGTGAAATGATAACTAATTTGTTCGTGCCTAGAATTGAAGAAATGAATGTGGAGGGGATGTGGTTTCAACAAGACGGCGCCACATTTCATACAGCCAGAGAAATAATTCAATTGCTGCCTCAGTCATTTAAATCTTGCGTTCTTGTTGGGACACCCTTTATATATATCGGTTTCTCAACAATTTTATATGTATATATATATATATATATATATATATGGTTTTTTAACCATTAAAAATATATTCAATTGTCCATTTCTATAGATTGAGATCTATCTGAATCAACGGAATACTAAATTATTAGATTGTGATATAACAATAATTAATATTAATTATTAAGATTCATTCTGAATCCAATTGGCAACATACTTCATTGTATTAAATTAAACTTTAAACCTTTTATACATACCATAAGTATGTACATATATTGTGCGTTATTGTTCAACAAAAGGACCAGGTCTAATCAGAAATTATTTTTGTTTGGAATTTAATATAATGTATCTTATGAAAAAAAATATCAGTCCGAGATGCCGTCGGTTGACCACAATATCAGTATTTATATACAAACTATAATAAAATTAATACCGGTCAATGGCTGCTGAACAAGAATTAGGAACAGAAAGTCAGTAGATAATTGATCCGAATGTATCTACTTTAAAACAAGTCTTGAGTTATATGCAAATTCTCAGGCTTGGAGCAATTTTTTTACTTACAACTATATAAAATGCCTGCACTTTAAAGTTTAGCAAGTACATTTCGAAAGAAAATGTTAAAAAATTTACATAAGCATACTGTTTGAAACAAAATGACTTTTAAAAGAGTCTTCATTGAAAGTGGTTATACCTTGCCGATTATAATCAAAAAAGAGTTTATTTTCACTTTTAATTTGTACAATTATTAAACCTTCAACGAATTCGTCGTCTGACTCTTTGTATATCAATATACGCACTTTTACTTGATGTGACTTTCGCAGTAGGAAATCATACAAATTGATCCGTATTTTTGATGTGAAATTATTCGTGGACTGATGTTTCAAATAACGACTCAAATTAATTCATTAACGACTCAACCAATTAAAAACGTGAGTTGTTTTTCAAGGTAACAATGTGTAGTACCTTCTTTTTTTAAAGGATTTAAAATAGTTGATATATACATACATATCATTAAAAGCACAACTTTCGCAAAGATTTGAAAGTATTTTTTCGTAATACCCACGTTGTAGGTACATGCGTAATAATCTTATGGTTTCAGATAACAAATTGAATTTTAAAAGTTTATTATTAGAGAATCGGTTCGTTTTAAATGTTAGAAGATATAGACTTTTTATTATCGGAGGTAAGCGACAATAACAATCGATTGACAGCACACAAAGTAATTTTGAACATTTTGTGGGATTGGGATAAAATTGCGTTAAAAAGGGCTGCTAAAAGAATCTGTCAACTCGATTCACATAGTTTTTTATCACGGCAATGTAACAACACGCACATTTTTGATGACCCCAAATTATATAACGCAACTTGATTGGGAAGTTTTGGTTCATATTACTCATAAACCGAATCTTGTATGTCTTGATTATATTTTGTTGTTCTCTTAATGCTTAGAAATTACACGAGCTTTTCACTTTTATGTCACCGAACTTTAGAATGAAAGGAATTATGAATTCGAAAAAGCCAAATCTCGTAGAAAGTATTGGGTAATACGTGCTTTGTCTAAAGAAAAAAACATGTTTAATAGTGATTAAAGAAAACTCGGGAACCAATTCATGTAAAAAAAATGTCATGTACAAAATTCATGTACATTAAATGTGTACATGAATTTACGTATTTTTTCTTATTATTTTACTGATTTTATCAACCCACATTTTATTTTTGAACTTCTTAAGCTCAAACTCATCTGATTATTGTAGTTCTTTGTGCGTTTTCAAATTAATCTTCCAACTTAATTTTATATTTCAATGACAGCATCCAAATCTTAATTCATAAAATATAAAAAGCGAAAACATATCATCTGACCAAAATTATCTCACAGTCCCCAAGCCCTTTTCAAATTAGAAGAACTTTTTTGTACTTAAGAATCTTGAAACCAATCCTAAACGGACAGAGATAATCGTCAGTTTGTAAATATTGTATTCAATTTGGTATTTGTGAAAAGCACACCAAAGTGTTTGCTTATGGATCTGAATGTTTTTAAGAATAGGTAAGAACTTTTCAACAATTTTAAAATTATTGATCAACAATCAACGTCATTGCCTTGAACTAGACGCTTACGGTTGAACATTTACTTTAAATTGCAGTAACTCTGCCAATAAATAATAGTATTCATTAAAAATTTAACCCAAAACTTAGTGCCTCTTTTTCAATGCTAATGATGCTTAATAGATTAAGCAATCCCATTCTCTCAACACTGGTCTCAAAAAAATATCTTTATATAACGATTCCTAGGTAAAAACTATCTAGATAATTATCGAGATATCATAACTTGTATTTTTTTTATTTTTCGTTAGATAAGAAAAGTAAAAATTACTTTAAATAAATATAATATTATTAATATTTTTTATTGACGAAAATTTTTTAAAACAAAACAAAGGAAGTTTCTGCAGTATAAAATTAAAAGAAAATTGAGATGCATGGACTATATGAAAATTCAGTTCTGTATAGAATAAAATACAGAAGATAGTTATTCTAGGAAAGTCAGCGAAAAGAGTTTCATTACCCGTGTATGTTGTGTTTTTTTTTTTTTTTTTTTTTGAATTCATATAAATATCCACTTTTATATACACCCGCAACGGAGAATACATAAACCTTAAAACGTTATCATTCATTACTTCGAAAAATTATACTGAAAAGTTGATGGTGCAAAGGGATTGCATATTATTATACTCGTATTGTGTTCAAATTGAAATTCAACGAAAATTTTACTCTCGTTAGTGCATATTGTGGTTTGTTTAATATAATAGCAAGCAAATATAATGGTTAAGAGAGTTTGCTTCTCATTTTATTATAAATAGAAGTTTCCTATAAGTTAGTATTAGATCCAATTTCATCTTTTATAACATTTTTTAAGTAGAAAGAACTATTTAATATATAATAATCGCTATTTTTTGCTTATACACTGATCTATCGACACATATTCCCTTTTTGTTCTAACCCTGGCTATGGTTATATCTATTACCTACTTTGTTGCTTTACTCTGTTATACTTCTATTTTGCTTTAAATCCCTATTTGAAAACTGATGTTAAACGAGATCTTCTTCGTTTCAATCGTATTGACTTAAAATATATCATATCTTTGTAGGCACATATTTTAAACATTAATTCAATAAAACCCCTCTGCCACAAAATTGCTGCTTTGTTATTGTTTTTCAATATTTCGCTATTTTATTTTATTTTTTTTGTATAAATGTTTGCAAGCCTACTTTTTTCACATAATAAAGATTCTTTCTTCCGTATTTTTATAGGAGGCGAAGCCCCTGGAAGCAACTAAGCGGCCATGATCATGGAAGGACTCGAAACCCTTGTGACGCCTTCGCATCACGCATTCCTATTAACAGAATCTGCGGCTGCAGCACACTTTAATGTTTTAAGTTTTGACACTTGCCTTTTTAAAGCAAGTGCCCAAACAAGTGCATCAACCGTACCCGCGTCAGCTGCAACTTATATTTCAAATACGTCGGGTCTAGGAGGTGGTTTGGGAGCACAAACTTTTCTGCACTACAGTTTGTCATCCCATCAACAACAACCAAATACAGGCAATAGTTGTCAACCTCATCAGCAAAATCATAACACACAAGCACCAGCTTTGGGGAACGAAACAGAATTTAGCAAGCAAAACCATCGCATTGCAAAGAACTCTACACCATCTGGAATTAAATGTAGCAGAGGTGTTGGAACAACAGAACAATCTAGAACCACTAAGACTTCCGGTTGCTCTGGAACTACTGGCTCCAGCCGAAGCTCCGCATCCCACTTGAGTCTTCTGAATACAATTGAAAGCAAGAACCATCGTCAATCGGGTCTACAACAGGAGGCAATTACGAAACCTCAACACAACGGACAGGATAATAACGATACCCAAACTGGGGATTTAAATACGCCCGTTACGACTTCCAGTGATATTCCATCATTTTTCGGGCCATCTACAGTTGTTGAACCGCCGCCTATTACTGGTGAGTTAACTTTTATTTTTTCATAGTAATAAATAACTTGTGTACAGTACAGAAAAGAACGTACAATGGGCAAGCTCGAATAAATTTAAAAATATCACACTTTTTGTAACTGGTAGTATATTTAAACGTTTATTCTAAAATTGAACAGAAAAATTGAAAGATTTTACACTTATTACATATTGGGTAAGTTATTATTAATTCTCTACCATGCCGCACTGTTTAATGGTCGGAAATAAGGAAAAAATAATAATTGTTTTTGCTATTGAACATTTCTTAATGGGGGTATATCTAAGTCATGTTATCTGAACGGTATTTTATTCAGATAAATACATACATATATGTATATTGTCCATGTCGTCTGTTATGTCTTTTTCCATAACTATATAACTTACACTCTTCCGAGCAACATGATCACTTTGTCGTTCTGTTTCTGTTTAACTTGTTGTTCACTATGAGTCGCCACTGAGGTGAGCTATGCACAAAAATTTAAATAATTAATATAAAGTCCCAATTTACGGCTGTAAGAAACATCTGCATCGTACTGAGAAATAACAAACTATTAAAGTTTATATAAAACATACATTTCTGATTTTTCTTAAAAATATTTTATTTCTTGAAGTAACAAAACACAAACAGCGTTTTTGATTTTTTCTTTTTATTATTTGACGTTTAACTTTAGCATATCTAACTTGAAACTGTTCGTATTTTTTTTGAAATATCTTCTTCTTAAATTATTTTTATTGAGTGACACTTTCCTTTTTTAGTGTTACCCACACATACATACTCAGCTTATTTGATATTTCAATAAACTATGTTCTTACAAATTAATCTTTAATTACAAAATTAGTCTCATTGTGTTGTTTCCCGTTATAATCGACGTTCAGATGAAGATGAAAAACACAAAGAAGGCTCGTACTTATGAGTAACTTACGACACCAGACCATATTTCTATTAATATTATGAATCTGTGAAAACGCTGTATTTTTCTTAATTGATTTAATTATCATATCAAGTCCTTAATGATATGTGTTCTTATGTTCTATATTTTATTACTTTAATCTGGTTCAAGTGAACAAATCAATTGTAAACTTTAAACCGGATTAAAATTGTACTTTAAGCTGTAGCAGCGCGAATTTTATACAGAATGTTTTGATTACGGTCCGTCTATTCGATTGTTTTTTTCGTCTGGCATACTATACATATTTTCTACATTAATCACAAACTTTGTGTACATACCAAAGGTTGGTTTTGGAAAAATGCGATTTAATAACACACAGATGACACTTTTCGAACATCCATCATATATTTATTTTTGTCTCTTTTACTTTCTTAACGGGTTTAGTTTTGCAAAACATGCTGCATGTACTCTTTCTTAACTGCCTTATTAAATATTTTCAGACATTGTAAAATATTAAAAATTCACTTTAACTTATTTACGTAAGGACACTCATATCTATAAATATATACATGCTGTGGACACAAATGAACACAAATGTCTGGCTTATGTGGTCATTCAAAAAAAAAAAAAAAAAATACAATAATAAATAAATAAATCAATAAGTAATAAAGTATTTTTTCCACGGTACCTTAGAATGTAAAAAAATATGATCAAACAATCTACGAAGTTAACCCTTATTGTGAATAATTCAGCATTTTGGGCATAAACAGTTTTGGCATTGTTGGTCAAAACTGGTTACACATGAATTCACTGGGTTTATTATTTACATAAGAAATATTCACTAAACTTTGTTTACATATAACAAATTTGTGTTAAATTTGTGTTAAAAAATGTTTTTGGACGGATTCCACTTTATGTAGCGATGTCGACTAAATGAACGTTTTATACATGAATATTTGCGAGCGTTTACGTAAAGTGCTCAAATAATTATTATGCACTTATGGATACAAATCCTAGAATGGCTAGGCTGTGTTGAGCTTATAGAAAAGAACGCCTCAGAGGAAATTTCAATTGAAATTGAGGACCTGCAGGAGACTTTGCTGGAGGGATATGAATTTAAATTCATCCGGAACCGCAGCATTGATATCTAACAGCTTGAAACGGAAATTCATTTACCACAATTTGATTGACGATTAAGATTCTTGACTATGAGTTTCACCGGGAAATAATTAACCACTTTAAATTAACTCGCTAAAATTTGAGATTTTAAGTTTTCACTCTTAAAGAGTTTTTTGAGGAAAACACGTGGAAATTACTGTGGCACATGAGTAAAAAACATTTCTTAATTACTGTTATAATTGCGTTAATTTTTAATAAAGGAATATTTTTTGAACAACTAAGTATTTATTATTTGACCAATTTGCTTTGATCGTTGTTATCAATAGTTTTTCGATATCAATATTATGAATATTGTATATTCACACACATTCATACCCGTATGAAGTGAGCGTCAAGATACAAATGTCTCGATAGGGAACATTTGTTGTGAACGAGCCCTAATTTTTTTGTTTGTTTGCTATGACATCTGTGAAAAATATTTAGTATACATAAAGTCATTAAACAGACAACATCATATTTTTTCATCGCGTTAAAAATGTCGAATTTTGTACCAGAAAGTGATGATTTACGGAAAGCATTAATGTTTTGTAAATTTTTGCTGCAGAGTCGCATCGAAACACTTGTGAAATTTTGCTACAAAGACACGAAAGAAAATCGGTTTTGTATCGGATTGTTACTGGCGATGAAAAATGGATTTATTTTAAGAATCCTAAATTGGAAAAAATCTGGGACAACCATCAACATCGACTGCAAAACCAGATCGATTTGGCAAGAAGACAATGCTGTGTTTTTGGTGGGACCAGAAAGGTGTGCTGTACCACGAGCTCCTAAGACCTGGTGAAACCCTTAATACTGGTCGCTACCGACAACAAATGATCAATTTGAACCATGCATTGATCGAGAAACGACCAGAATGGGCCAAAAGACACGGCAAGGTAATTTTGATCCATGACAATGCGCCTGCGCACAAAGCAAAACCGGTTCAGGATACAATCAAATCACTTGGCTGGGAGCAGCTACCCCGCCCGCCGTATTCACCAGACTTGGCTCCTTCCGACTTCGATTTGGTCGACAATTAGGTCGAAAATCGGGTGTCTGATTGGTTTGTTTTAAAAGACGAACAATTTTATTAGCGTGGTATTCACAAATTGCCAGAAGTGTGGTCAAAATGTGTAGAAAACAATGGTCAATACTTAGAATAAAATGTTTTTACTTTCCCATTAACAGTTAGTGTTTTATTTTCAAAAAAAATCATTTCATACTGGTAGATGGAACGACGGTCCACAGGGGGACCAAGGACTAGCTTGTTCATCCACTACTCGTGCTGTGTAAAAGGGAGGAATTTGCTTTGATCGTTGTTATCAATAGTTTTTCGATATTAATATTATCAATATACATAGATACAACGACTGTCCACAGAGGGATCAAGGAATAGATGGTTCATCCACTACTCGTGCTGTGCGGGACCTACTTATTCCTTGACGACTCAGATCGCGAAATTTGAGAAGCTTTTTCATAGACAGTTATTTCTCTTTGAGTGTTGTCAGCGGCTGGAAAGACGTGGTGTCGTGAATAATACGAGGTATTTAGCCGGAAATCGTAGCTGGTCCTTCGGTGCGTGAATGTCGCACTCTACCCACTACGCCACGGCGGCGGATTGAATATTAAATCATTTTAATAATATTATTATTCTGGAATGCTCTGAGTCATATAATTCAATACTCGTTTACTTATTTATAAAATATGCTTAAAGTTTCACAAGAAGCACATATATACTTGGCAAAAGATCTGTAACTCGATAAATCATATGTATGTTGATGTACGGGGACTAGTCTTAAGTACACATGCAAACAAGTCCCCACACAATTTACGTATTCCGTTTTTTTTTATTCCTGGTCCTTTTTGAAAGATAAAAGTAAATGACGAATGTTATGGACCACTAAGTCCATGCTCTATGCACAGAAATTTATAAAAAAATAACAGGGTAGTGGTCCGATAATAAAATGTCATGGGTAGCAGGTTTCTTGAACATTCGTTACTATGACTATTAATAACAAATATCAAACTAACTATACTATCCTAAAGAGGAAAAATCAGTCTACGGTACTTTTAAAATGTTTGCTGTGCACAACGTGTAGATATAACCGACATACAAAAAAATACGATTGAACAGATAATTTCTTATCAAAAATTTGATTTTTGATTGGAATGGTTACATAATTACAGTAACTTTACAATTAAAACCTATTTACCCTATTAACGACTTGCTTGGCTACACCCACATGCTTACTTATTATTCAAATTAAACCATTATACTTTTTAAGCAACTAAAACTTACTCTCAACTACGCAATATCAATATTAAGTTGAAAAAAGTTTACCTATTTCAAAAATTATTATAACTTATAATAATTATCTCCGGTTTTCATGTGCACGCCGCAGGAACCCTTAAAAATAATATTTCAGCAGGGGTATAAAGAAAGAATCTTAAACTTTTTCTAAAGTACTTGCTATTATAATTTGCTGCGGATTATACGAGTAAAAGATTACATTTGAAAATTCACACATATTTACGAGATTCTGTTGTTGGTTGTTTTTCATGTTTTGGTTAAAAAATGTCTTCTGAGTGCAAAAGAAAATTTAAGTGGAAACGGAAATAATTAGGAAAACAAATCTTGACAGATATATATTTTATCTGATATTTATCCTTTACCCTAGTGTGTCTGAGAAGAAAATTTGAAATTTTCCAGAAGAGTGGGTGACTATTTTTGTGTTTAAGCCAAAAGGGCTATTTAATGAACATTAATCATTGCTATTGGCATTGCCTTGGCTTTACTTACGAACATAAATTATAAAAAATGTAAAAATACTGTATTGCCGTTGAACTGTTTGTCATGTGTCGTCTAATAAGATATCATTAAAAAATGAAAAACGAACTAGGAAGAGTCTATACAGTCAGAATCTGGCAACTGCTGCAAGCTCTTGACAAAAGCGCTTTTTTAAACAACTGGTAGATGTGTTATCTCATTCTCGCACATCTAAATGTTTGGCAAACCCAATCAACTGATTGGGCAACTTGACGGCTTGATTCTACTGATTTTGACATAGTTATGGAAAAGACATGGTAGCTCTTCTTATGATGACTTACATAGCTGCTATCATCAGCGCACACAATCTGGGGACTTTGGTAGGTATACCAATACCAAATGTGGCACTGAACAACATAACTTAATACATGCAGTAAAACTACATCGTATATTATTTATTATATACAAAAGGGGTTAAAGTTTTGTTTTTTCAAAATGAATAAGAGAGTTCAGCATAAGTTTTGTATGACTTGAGTACCGCTGCTTCTATCTTCAGCTCGTCTGTAGAATCCATTTCAAGTTTAAGTTAAGTGGTTTCTATGCCGCCAAAGGGGTTTGGCCTTGTGCAGAAACGATTGTTTAACTTCCATTTTACTGCAAGTTGTGTCTATTCAAGTTATATTTTTCCTTCTCGTCAAACCGGAAGCTTATAAGCTAAATACAAGGAAATAGCACATGAATCAATGACAAATAATTCATCTCTTAGAAATAACTTCTGTCAATTGTCCGGTGGTACAAATTCTGAAGCTAATAAACTTATAAGTAAATATTTGAAGACGAATGATATAAATATATGAAGAGCCCGAGGATAAAAAAAAGAATCTATTTTCTAGATGAATTTACAAGTTTTAAGTCGGCATATTTCAAAAGGGAGTCGAATTACAAAATTTCGTTTTAGATAATTGGTTTTAACTTTAAAAGTTTGACTAAAGCTTACGTTAAGAAGAGTAGATAATACTTTTTTTTAAACAAAGAAGTATTTTCAAAAGCGTTTTTGATTAGTTAGTGATATTAAGAAATTTTACAGTTGCTTACTTAAATAGAAGATTTAGATAGTGTGACAAATATAAGCATTTGTGCAGACTTAAAATATGGAGCGTAAGTCAGCATATTTAAATAAAATAGATAAAGGTTTCATATTCAATTTTTTAAAACATACTTTGGAACCATCCCAATTACCCGCTTATATTTTTATTTTGACGTAGATTATTTATCGATTTATTAAGATGGCCATAAATAGGCCTGTCCATCATGGTTCTACAAGAGTGTGGTCATTTATGTACATATCTTGTGCGCCTGTTTCAAAAATTTTGTATAAAGAAAAATAATAATATGTCTTTCAAAATATATTTTTATAATTTTGTAAATTGTTGAATCCTTTTTTCTTTTATATTTGTAGGTTCGATAGAATCGGAAGATTTATCTCTTGAACCACAGACTGTATCAAGTCCAGTTTTGGATAACCCGCTAAAAGAAGAACGACGTACCCCTCCAACATTGACTGTTAAGGAAGAATCAAGTAATAATAGTAGTACAATGTATCCAACACATCTTACAAATAGTCAGACACCTACAACAACATTAGGAAGTAATAACAGTTTAAATAGTAGCTCCACTTGTGCCAATAACAGCAATAATACCAATCATCATACACATGGCCAACACGGCAATAGTTCACCACATCGTCATCATACTATACAGCAACACGGTCAGCACATTGCCCAACAACAAAAGCAAATGAACCATCCAGCTCAACTTAATCAGCAACACCTACAGCAACATAGCAATCACAATACACATAACCATCTCCAACAATCACAACACTCGCAACATCACCAACAGCCACATCACTCTCATCACCTTCAGCACCAAGAAAGTGGTAAAATATCATATCGTGGAATTTTTACCGCTACAGGTAACCCATCAATTGGTGGTCTTGGCCCGTCCGTAGTCACAGCAGCAACTGCCGCATCCCAGTTAAACTCTCCACAGTTAAGTGCAATGCCAAGTCAAATGTCACCCCCCTCAGCAGGTCTTGGTAGCAGTTGGGGCCTTCCTAGCCCTGATAAAACGCTTTTCCAGCCGCCAATGTTTAGTCTTTTGGGACCAGGTCCACAAAATGCTACAGCGCTACCCCATTACACTCCACAAACTTCTTCTATTAGCAGTCCATCGCCATCGTCGCACCATATGCATTCGGCCTATGTTGAAGATCGCAATGGGCAACATGTTGAACTTCTTGGCCTGAATATGGACTGCTCTAGTATAATTCTCAAGCAACAACCACCGAGTTACGATGGCGGATGCGTGTCTAGTATGGATGTTCAAACAAGTCAATCCAGTCAAGATATAAATCAGTATGCTCGTCAGCAAATTACATCGTCCAAGTACCATTGGTTGGATTCACCCGCGGAATATGGCAGCCCACAACAATCGTTAGTAGTACCTGGTCCATCCTCTTCCGCATCATCTGCGTCAGGCTTAGTTCCCAAGCAAGAGGCATACAGTGATCACCACATGCAAACACCCTCTGGATCACAATCCGGATATTCATCTGTCCAACTAGCTGAATATAGTCCCTCAACCAGCAAAGGTCATGAAATTCTGTCACAAGTTTATCAACAAAGTTCAATGCCCCTGAAATTAGTTCCAGTAAAGCCACGAAAGTACCCAAACCGACCAAGTAAGACTCCGGTTCATGAGCGACCATACGCTTGCCCAGTAGAAAATTGTGACCGACGGTTCTCTCGCTCTGATGAACTTACGCGGCACATTCGTATCCACACTGGTCAAAAACCGTTCCAGTGTCGCATATGTATGAGATCTTTTAGCCGCTCCGACCATTTAACAACGCACATACGTACACATACCGGTGAAAAACCATTCTCTTGTGACATTTGCGGGCGAAAATTTGCTCGATCAGATGAGAAGAAACGTCATGCAAAGGTACATCTTAAGCAACGTATTAAAAAAGAAAACAAACTGAACCAGCAACAGCACCATCATCATCAAACAACAGCAGCGGCAGTAGCAGCACAACATCATCACCAACAGCAACATGGCCATCATATGTTGCATTCCAGTGATTTATCAGCTGTGACAACAAGCGCTACTAGCTTGTAGGTCGAGGGAAAACGGCCAGTGATAGATTGCGTTGTTCATATTCCTCAAAAATCTTTGATTGTAAATGAACCCCAAAAGCCAAATGAGGAAAGTATTTCAATGACAATAGATAGGGTAATTAAAACACCAAGAGTTGGCAGAAGATTAATATCGGAGGGAATTGCTAATAGGGTACCTAGATCTACAACTTCTGTTGGGACTTCAACCTCTGTTCTTCATATTAAAAATGGAATCCCATTGACAATCTTAGATGTCAAAAATAAAAGTCAAAACTGGCGTATTATTCTCTTGGAGTAATTCTTAAGTATTTATGCAAATGTTTTTGTATAATAACTCTTGTATATATATCAATTTGGTTGATATCGATAAAAAGTTCATTGGTCGACCATTACGTTTGGTCTTCATTTCCAGAAACTATATTTGCTAGATTGTCTTAACAACTAAAGTAAAATGTATGTGATAATTTGGAATTTAAAGTATAAAAGTATAACATACCAAATGATAAAAAATTGTATGTCTCTATTCAAAAGTGTATATTTTCAACTGTATTTGGTTGCAAATAAACAGCAATTTTTTGTAATTTATAAACATGCCGCGTAACACTAAATAGTAGAAAACAGAAAATCCATTACATTTGCATACATATAAAAATTTTATTCACAGTAGTAAAGATTGTTTACTTTAGACTGCATTTGTTTTGTTAAAGAAGGACCAAAGTTATGGTGATCGTTTTGTTTTTCATGAAGAAACGTTACGTGTATACTACAAGACAAATACAAATAATTTCTTCAAATAATAATGGTATGGAATTCTTGCTACTACACCTAATTTTTGCCATGAAAGTATCAAAGGGTGCTTATTATATGACTGTTTAAAATAAAAGTCTTTCTGTTTTTACGTTTTGTAAGAATTGGGAGAAAAATTGTGCCATACATGAATATTTTTACAACAAATAATTGTAAACAACATGTGCAATAACTGTAGCTGTTAAATGGTTTTGAAATACAATAAATTCACTTTTAAAGTTTATTTATTGTATGACACAGCTTTTAAACACGTGTTTATTATTTTAAAGTAATATATTATGAAGTCAGCCACACAATTTTCAAAATTTTTTGAAATTATAGTTACTTAACATTGGAAAGTTTTACTTCCGAAAAGAAAACACATGCAAAATCATTCATAAGTTATTGTTCCAGAACTCAAGGCAATGCTCCATGAACTTTAAGTAAAGATTTATTTAGAATGCTTCATCCGTTTGAATGTTAATAAACAGTACTTTTTTTGTAAAGCGGCTATACCAGCTTACTCTCCAACACATTTCCACGTGACTGAGGGATCTTTTCAGTTTCATTTTTCCACTTAGTGAACATTTTAAGTCAAACCTCTACTTAAGACTTTGCTTCTGATTTTGAGAGAATTTGCGACCCTCTCGAAATATAACTTGTTAGTTTAAAGGAACAATTTAAAACGAATAAATTAAATTAAATAAAAAAATTCTCATGTATTTTGTCTGAATTTAATTTTTAATTGATGATGAAGCTGAATATAATACATAAATAACATCAAATGCAATGAAACTTTACTAGCTGTCTACTATTTTGCAGAAGCTAGCTAAGAGATTTTTCCTGGTTACATAAATGTAGTTATGAACGTTGTTCTGTGTTCTCGCATTGTCATTGTACACCAATAACGAAATCTGCTGTAGGAAAGATATCTATTAGATAGAGAACACTCGCAGATATTTCTAACTGAACATTTTATCAAACCCTGCCCTCTACATATCAATTATATGATATGTAGAATGCAGGGTTTTCCCCGTGAAGTTTTTTGTAGTAGGAGCAGGCGATTTTGAATGTCTCACTGACTGTTATTCACTATTATTCATTTAATGCCGCTAAACTTATTCATTTAATGCCGCTAAACTTATTGTACAGTTCTAACGAAAATATTAAGTACTCCTTCTAGCAACAGTAATCTTCAGAAAACTCCTGGACTTATGTTTGCAGAATTTCATACAACTTATTAGAAGTTACCAGCTTATGCTGTAAATTTTGGACCCATTTTTTACATTTTTAAAACAATGTTATCTCAAACCAATTAACTGACAATTTGCTTTTTATCCTTTCTTTCGAATATACCGATAAATAAAAAGTATATGCAATTTTTCTCAGGATACTACTGAGCATAAAACATTAATCATAAAATGAACGAATTCTCTGGAATCATTGCCTTGAGTTTTTGTTATACAAATCACTTTATTCGGTTCATGTTTCTTTGGCTTTTATATTTTTCATTATATCCGACTAATTGTGCAATTAATAATTATTTAATAATCAAATGTTTCCACATACATTGTTGAATATGAGACATTTTTTTAATCTATCAGTGTTTTTTTATACGATAATAATATATAATATCCAAATGTATGTAATACTTTAAAATATCAAAATATATTTCTATTCCATGATTCTGTACTTAGTCTCAGTGAAAATTACACTGCATGAGAATAAAACCTTTGAACATTCTTAGCGAATAGTAGCTTACAAACATTTTTGATCATATAGAAAAAAAATCTGTACACAATACTTTATATTGTTCTATTTTATATACAAAAAACAGTATCGAAAAATTGCAAAAAATTATTACAAATGTTAAATTAAATACAAAAAATGGTTGTAAAATAATTAAGGAAGTTAATTCAACATGTGAAACAAAATATTTTTACTAAATGGAGAACAAATTTACATCAGACATTTAACGTTTAAAAGTGTTTTTATTTATAGTAAAAAAATAGGAAACCCGTAAAAGATATGTGTGCTAATAGTTATTAATGAAAAAGTGAATAAAAGTACTAACATATAAGCTTTGTTACAAATTAACCCGTTTACATATTTTTTAATTAAACAAAAACATTTAAACATATATCTTCTAAACCAAGTGAAACTTATATCTCTAATACTGTGATCTCATGCTTATTGATTGTTTTATTGTTTTTTTTTTTTGTATTGTATATGCATACGTATTAATTATTGATATTTTTTACTATTAACCTATTTTCTGTTCAAGTTACTACTGTTACTAATTATATTTCATAGAAATCTCTAGCAATAATAAACAAAATAACCCTAAGCTAGGTGGAAATAGAGCTGAGTCGTTCCTGTTAAATTCATTCATTTTGATTCGTTCATTCAATCTGTTTTGTGATTTTAGTCACACATATTTTTAAAAAATTCTTTATTATGGTTCTGATATTTCGACTTCATTTCAAATTGTTTGCTTTATATCTTTACATCTCTCAAAAAAATTAAAATTCGAAAATGATTGAACGTTTGACTTCAAACACCGAATAATTTTCAGATTCTATACTTGAATTATTCGGTCGTTGGAAATAAATGACTGACACAGCTCTAGAAGAAAATGAATATGATATAAACTTAAAAATTAATTTAACATAGTTAATAAAATCCAAGGACATTATGCAAAGCATAACTTTTTTATTTCAAAGTGAATATTGTGCACTGTTATAAAGTTTAACTGAAAAATCCTTACTTTAATTTAATAAATTTTAAAAATGACAAAAAATAAAACGCGCAGATAAACAACTACATACTTCATTGTGACCATCATTTGTTAACTATATTTTGATCTTGTTAAATTAACAATTTTTCGGAAATTGTATGTAGCTCCGTTAATTCTCGAATATATAAAATAGGAAGAAAGTTCAAAATTGATTCAAAGCGCATAAATCAAACAGAGAATAACATTTTAAAACAGGAATAAAAAATATTTATTTATATAATAACACGAACTAAATTTGTTTTATTTTTATACATATGTATGTTTGTTTTTTATTGAATGAAAGCCATGTTTTTCTCGCAACAAACCAAGGTAACTGAAGAATACATTGAATTGAAGTAACATTGGTTCAGGATAACACATGTCCAGTCATTGCGTTTATCGTAAGTACTCGTATTACCACTTACATATATGTGCATACGAGTATGTATGGAGATAAAGATGAAAACCTCGCCGTCTTCGCTGTCGTTTCGTCCAAAAGATCTTACTAAATGTATGACGGTACAAAATAAGTACTAGCTCCCTATTCGTTTAAAAGTGAAATACCATTGGGTTATGGGAAAAGTGGGGCTTTGGACATTGGAAAATATGGAAACTTAAGAAAAAGTAAACATTCTTTGTCACAGATCTTTAAAAAAAATACAAACAGTAGGAGAAAGCAAGATCGTTGCACTTAATATTTCAAAAGCATTTGACAGAGTCTGGCATCAGGCTCTCTTGTCGAAAATGCGTGCTTTTGGCGTCGGTGAGTCTCTTCTTCAATGGATTAGAAATTACCTTTCGAACCGTTCAATACAAGTTGTATTGGATTGGTTCAAGTCTGATATTTAACATATTAATGCTGTTGTTCCCCAGAGGTAATTATTTGTCTCCGACACTCTTCCTCATTTTCATAAATAATCTCCTGTCTGTTACTTCGAATCCAATTCACTCCTTCGCTGATAACAGTACCCTCAGCATTTCATATTTGTTCCTCTGCTCTCGTCCCATCTCTTCGGCCATTGACTTGGAACGGCAGCGTATGTTAAGCTCATTAAATTCCGATCTTGACAGCATAATTGATTGGGGTAAAAAGAATAGAGTGGAATTTAATGCTTCTAAAACTCAGTGCTGTCTACTGTCACTCAAGCGATCTCAAAACAACCTGCCATTATCTATGAATGGCTCCTGCATTGTTGAAACTGAACGACTTTCCATCCTCGGTAGGTGTATCAACTCTACACTAAGTTGGAACGATCACATAATCGAGATCGCCAGGTTTCTTAAGGCGATGCAAGAAATACTTCACCCCTTCTGACCTGGCAATAATATATAAGGCGTACATCGGCTCAAAGCATGAGTATAACGCTCCTATCTGGTCCGGTGCTCCTAAGACCTCTATGCACCTATTAGATAGCGTCCAACAGCGAGCGACAAAACTTATTGGTGATAATAATGCTGCAAAGTCAATCCACTCACTTGAATATCGACGAAATGTTGAGTCTCTATCACTTTTTTTCAAAAAATGATCTAAAACTTATTGGTGATAATAATGCTGCAAAGTCAATCCACTCACTTGAATATAGACGAAATGTTGCGTCCCTATCACTTTTTTTTACAAAAAATGATCTAATAAGTTAGCCGGCTGCATTCCTCTCCTTCAAGAATTCAACCGCAATAGCCGCCTCGCTAGCAATGCTCACCCCTTCACCATTAAGCCCACCTTCGGACGTACAGTTAAGTTTAGAGACTCGTTCTTCAGCCGCACAGGCGAATATGGAATGCTCTTCCCAGGCAAATTTTTCCCCTCCATTGCATCAGTACCTCCTTTCCCTCTTGTCCTCTTTACCTTCGGCACGCGCTCTGACTTAATGTCATTCTATTTTCTATTATGTAGTTTTGTTTTGTTATCCTGTATGTACCTGGGCCTTAACCACCATACTTTTCCAGCTTTTAATAGGTTTTAAACAAAGCCAAATTGGTAGTTCGGTAGATGGCTTTGTTACTGAATTGTATCTTGAACCCAAACATGCGTTGACAATTCTAATTTTACATTTGATTTCGAATATGGTGTCTTTGTACTTATTTGCTGCTGATTATATCGTAGTTCTTCACCTTTTTTCCGAGACGTCGACGCTGGGCACCCTTCTTTGATGGCAGCATATAACATATCACTCAATAAATCCTGAGACTGACATTCAGGACGCCCCACCAACAAACAAAAAATTTTCCGGCGAGCATCATCGTTGTTGGTTTTGGTCCATTGTGAGCACTCATGTCCCTGCAAATTAGTGTACACACTGCCTCCTGTTACCTTTAAGGTGTCAGCTGTCTGACTTTCTGGTTTCCCAAAACGATTTTGTGTACTTTTTTGACGTTTTCAGGTGTAACCACCTAAATTGGCCTTCCAGAGTGTTCAGCGTCGTTGGTGTCTGTACGGCCACGTTAAAAGTTGGCATATCACCAACAAATGGTTGTTTTTGATGAAGTAGAGCTCCTGCAACACTTTTCAAGTCATTGCTGAGCTTGACTCATCGAAAAACAGTGTTTAAACAGCACACGAAATTTTGTTTTCCATTGGTTTAGAAATCTGTAACTTGTTAGCTAATAACCAGATTGTCATGAGGTACCGTTTGAATGTTTGTACTTCTTAAGAGTTATATGGAGTGGCGCGCCCTATACGTCATCCCGGGACTTATTGAGCGATGTGTTAGTTTGTTTTACCCTGCTTGCCACAAGAACTTTTCTAGCCTCTTCCGTTGAAATTCCAACAAACGGCTCATGTACAACTTGATGTGCTTGTCGGATCTGATTCATATTATCCATGTATGCCAGCAGTTGAACTGACTTTTTGAAAATAGCGTGTATATATTGAGCCAAAAGCAAAAGTAATGACAAAAGAAACCGCATTTAATAGTATTAAAATGAAATTCAGAATTGTATGATATTTAGCTTTTCATGTTGAGAAGTGGTTGACAGTAACAGCAGTAATCTAGCACGCCTTCCTCAAACAGTGCGCTCAACAAACTGTTACACCGATGTCCATCATACATCTGTAGTGTGCTGGTCGAGGGAGTGGTTTCGTCAACACATCTGCGGATATTCTTTCAGTTGACGTAAGAATGACAACTATCCGCTTACGATATGCTTTCTACGTGAACGACAAATCGCATTTTCTGCTATGTGTTTCACGCCTTGATTGTCCGATTGTTATGTCAGCCAGCTGAAGTAAGTTCATTTTGATCCGAAAATAGTTGAAGATCCATTGTATTTTTGGAATAGATGAGCCCATAATTCTCTGTTCCACGCAAGTAGCGCAAAACAAGCTTTGCAGCTGACCAATGTTCTTCTTTGTGCGTCTCATTGAACTGTGCCAAGCGATTGACGGTGAACACTATATACGGCCTAGTACCAATGGCCAGATACATAAGTGACAGTGCTGGTCCAGGGAGTGGTTTCGTCAACACATCTGCGGGCATTCTTTCACTTGACGTGAGAATGACAACTATCTTTCCATCAGCTGTCGAGCGAAATGTTATCTGCTTGCGATATGCTTTGTACGTGTATGACAGATCGCATTTTCCGTTATGTGTTTCGCGAATTGATTGTCCGATTGTTATGTCAGCCAGCTGAAGTAAGTTCATTTCGATCCGAAAAAAATTGAAAACCCATTGTATTTTTGAAATATGAATATGAGCCCGTAATTCTCTGTTCCACGCAAGTAGCGCAAAACAAGCTTTGCAGCTGCCCAATGTTCTTCTTTGTGCGTGTCATTAAACTGTGCCAAGCGATTGACGGTGAACGCTATATACGGCCTAGTACCAATGGCTAGATACATAAGTGACCCGATGAGTTGTCGGTAGGGCTTCTTGTCTTCATGTTCATCAGTACGACATCGTCCATTTGGTAACTTTGAATTCGAGTACCTCGGCGTGTTTATGGGCTTCGCTTCATTCATATTGAATTTCTTCAATATATCCGTAATGTACGCCTGTTGTTTTAGTTTTATGTGTCCATCTCCTTAAATTATTTCGACGCCTAAACAGTATCTCGCCATTCCGAGGTCCTTGACTTTTAAAGCCGCGGAAAGTCCATTTCAGGTATTGTCCAAAGACTTTTGACTTGTTGATGCATACAGGATATCGTCGACGTACACGGCGACAACTGGAAACTCTTCGCCATTTGTCCTGTAGTAAAAACAAGTATCATTAGTGGCCGGCTTTAGTCCCAGTTTGCGAAGCGTTTAGTTTAGCTTTTTGTGCCATTGACAGCCTGTCGTAAACCATAATACGCCTTATTCAGACAACACACATTTTTGCAATTCTTGAGTTGGTGCAGCATTTCTCTGGCCTTTTCTTTTACTGCAACATCATCTCCATCTTCATCTGCAAGTAGTTGTAACGACTGATGGAGATACTTTAGAGTTTCCATAATAATCCCCTTCTCCAAGTTGCCATTTAAGTATGCGGCTACGACTTCTAATTGATAAACCGTCAAGTTCTGGCGAACCACCAAAGTCATTAACAGTTTAATTGATTCCAGGCGTGCTACAGGAGCAAAAGTTTCCTCAGTTAATTCCTTTATGTTGCGCAAAACTTCTTGCAACGACACGAGCATTCTTTCGATCCAAAGAACCATCTGCTTTTATTCTATTATGCAAAACAATTTTGCTTGTAACAAGAGCTCTATTACCAGAGCACTCGATCAAATCCCACGTGTTGTTTTGAATGAGTTCTTCAACTTGATCCATGGCATCGGTGTAATCCTTATAGTCGGTTTCATATACATCATCAGTCTTTCCTGTTTCGCTGAGTTCATGAATTTGTTTTTGTTTATTCGATCCCATAACAGACCTGGTTTGATATATTTTCCGAAAATTTATTTTCTCTTTTGGTTGATCTTGTTTCTCGTCGTCTTCCGGCTTACTCATAGTTGATTCGTAATGACTTTCAGCATCCCTGGCACAGCATTAGTATTTTTTTTTTACTTTTTACGCCAAACAGCTCGTTTTCTATGACTTTGACATATCTCGTTATGACAATCTTCTTTCTTTCGGGAACCCATAAACGATATCCTTTAGATACTTCCGAATAACCAACCATAATGCCTTCAAATGACTGTGCTTCAAACATGTCCTTGGTTTTGTCGAACCGTGCAAAGAGCGTGCGTCCATTTAAACTATCGGTTGGACAACGGTTCCATAAATAGTTTGATGCTGCTATTGCTGCTGCCCAGAATTCATTTCCCATGTTGGATTCGATAAGTTAGTATCTCCCCATTTCCACGAGCGTTCGGTTTTTACGTTCTGCCACTCCGTTTTACCGTAACGTATAAGAAACCGTAAGCCGCCGTTTAATACCGTTTTTGATGAGGAAAGTAAACGCACCAACGGCTACAGTCATCGATAAAGGTGACAAATACCTTGATCCAGCCAACGAATCGACTTTCTCTTTCTCTCTCTCTCCAAGGCCCCCAGACGTCAGTATATGCTCCTCTCTGATTTTATTGGAAACGGCAACCTCGTCATTTTTGCACTCAGGCACACGCTTCAAGGCTTAAGTTTTTCGTTGCCAGTTATCCGGTTACTAACTTCTTTTGGCGCATACTCAAGAGATCACACTCGTTCAAATGGCCGTTTGATGCCATAGCTCAAGCTTTGAAACGTTCACATCCACCATGCATGCCTGAGGAATATTTTGTTGGACATAATACAGTTGATCAACTCGGTCTACGACTACTTTTATCTCTCCGTCAGTTCCTCGAACAGTAGCTTTCTTGACATCAAAAGTAATAGTATTACCGTGATCGGTTATCCTTGCAACCGAAAGGAGATTAGTTCTAAGGTTTTTGACTAGTAGTATATTTTACTAAACTTTCGCATCCTCCGTTTGTAGTAGCAATACTAGCAGTTCCTCTCGCATTGACATTTGTACTGGCATTGTTTGCCAATAGCAATTTTTCTTGCGCTGATGGTGTGCTTATGAAGAGACGTTGCACATGTGTGATATGCAACCACTATCCATACACCACTGTCCTCCAACTTAGTTGTTCTTTACCCCTAAAGCTTGATCCTCAATTGTGTGGAATGTAGTGTCCGCTTAAGCAAACTTCCATGCCTCCAGTTTATTGGTTTTATGTTTTTCGGACATGCTGACGCCTTGTGACCTGGTTCATGACACTTGTAGCACTTGAATTTGAATGTTGTTTCTCAGTTACTCGCACAGCCGTAGGTTTTTATTGATGTGCTCCTTGTTTAAATCTGGATTTGTTCGAAGTGCGCGGAACATACTTCGATTCTATTCCATCGTCTTCTATGCGCTGGTTTGTCGCATCAAATTTTTCTCTCTTAGAAAATTAGGTTTTGGAAGACTGTCAAGTGATTCCATTGCGTCTTTGAATAACTCAACGCTTTGTGGCAATCCCTTGAGCAAAAGTACCGACAACAACTCTTCGTGTATATCTACATCCATACACTTGAGTTGTGACACTGCATCGAAAAATTCCATTAAACTTTTTCGCAGATTTTCTTATTTTTTTTTATACGTCGCCACACGTTCTATGTCGCCTTTTTGGTTGGTCCTGTTGATGCAAATTCCGGCTTCAATCGATCCCAGACACTCATGGCCGTGTCCAGTCCTTTAACCAGCCGCAATAGACTTGGATCGATGGCGATAATCAAGTCTGCCCTCGCCCTTGCGTCGTCCTACAGACACTTCTCAACTTCCTTTTTTGAATCCTCGCTCTCATCCGTCAGGACTGGTTTGGGCTTGCATCTATTATTCTGTTTCCATGTTCCAAGCTTTTGTCATCACAGCCTCGATTTGCATTACCTACGTATCATAGTTGTCGCTGACGAGCGGTCTTATGGTGTTCATTTTAATCGACATGTTATACAACACTTTTTCTGTCATCGACAATATTTTGTTCGTATTGAATCTGGGCCCATAACCTATTGAGTCAAAAGCAAAAGTAATAACAAAAGAAACTTTAAATGCAATGAAATTCAGAATGATATGATTTAAGCTTTTCATGTTGAGAAGTGGTAAATATACAAAATGATGGCAGTGTTGCCACATGCAGGACTCAAATTGTTGAAGTTTGTCATTTGGCAAGGTATTGCTAGAGCACTGGTTGATATATATATATAATATATTTATATATATATAATCCAACAGTATACTATTGAGTTTCGTACGATCTTCTCAGGGAAGATATCTACCTAAAAAGCGACTAGTTAGGGTAGCCTTCATACGAAAAATTGGTACTTCCTTTATTCTGAAAAGTTTTGAAACGCTCGTCGAACTGTAGTGCATGTGCGCAAAAATGCTTTGCGAATACACCCTCTATCTAAGATGCAACGTGCTTTTTAGCGTGAAAAATCTTGCGAGACTGTGCTTCATAATCATGTTGATAATATTGAAAGTGCACTTCATAGGAAAGAATACGCACTGGGTGTATTCATTGACATAGAGGGTGCTTTGTAATGGTCTTTGGTTTAACTCGCACTGGGCTTTACGCCGGCCTTCTCGGGGGAAAGGTAGGCGATCCTAATGGCATACAAACTATATTGTGAAGAAAGGGTGAAATAGTCCTTATTCAACCCTCTAACCGCTTCCACGTTAGTTTAGAAATGCAAGTCTTCCCTTAATTTGGTCGGCAGAGTAAATTCGCTAAGACTTGTCTGCGACCCGGGACACCACGGGATCATGCGGAATGATGGTATGACTCTCCAAGATACAGGCTGATCAAATGCATGCTCCGAAATGTCAGAAAGAAATCCGCAGCTTTTCTTCTGCATCTAAATAAGAGAGACAATGTGTTAGTCCAGTTTTAATTACTGGTTTAATTACTTTTGTTCTTAAAGGAGACGTGATGCTATCTTTACCTTGTACTTTGCAACAGATAATAATATATTGGACTTAATATATAACAACCTTCCAATACTTCAATTGTACCAAAATTCTTTAAATTTTGTTTTGATAATAGCTTTTGTTTTATTTTTCTATAAAAGAAACACACGCGATTGACTTCCTCTCTTTAAATAAACTTTATTTTTGAACAGAAACAAAATTAAGATTGTTCATATGGGGAAAGAAAGGAATAGCATTTTATCAAAAGTTTTGGCCTTTTAATGAGGCTATATATCGGCCGAAAAGTATTGGACACGTCTTACAAATAGTTTTTATGAAAAAATAGCCGATGCTAACTCTTGACATATGAGTGTACCTAGTAGAAAAGAATGAATATCTCATTTGACTTTTCCGTATCCACATCATGCCCTATCCTTGGAAGTTTTGATTGTATGCAAGTCTCGTATATTTTCTTCTTCCTATTGTGGCGCTATATTCCGGGGTGGACCCTGGCCTCAACCAACATGCCGTTCCAGCCAGCACGATCATTCGCCAGCTGACTTCAGTTCCGCACTACAAGTTGGTTGAGGTCCTTCTCCACTTTTCTCTCGAAAAGACTTGTTCATCCGTTTTAGTAACGTACATGTTTCCGCGCCACAGTTATTGTGAGGGGGCTTTATTAATGAATTGCCTCTTGAGCCCAAAGAAGCAACGGTTGGCAAGAGTGATTCTGCGTTTATTTTCAGTGCTGGTGTGGTTGTCCTTATTTTTTGCTAGTATAACGCTCTGTTCGAGACCTCCATGTTGTATGTCCTTCCTTGATGACAGCATGTACTTTGTTTTGCCCTCATTAACCACCAGACATATTTTAGGCGCTTTTGCTTCAATGCCGGCATACACCTCACACACGGCGCGCTGTGTTCGTTCAATGCCATCAGCGTAAACTAACAATTGAACTGACTTTTGGAAGATCGTGCCTCTGGTGTTAATTTGTGAGTTACACACGATTTTCTCGAGGATGATATTAAAGAAGTCACATGATAGTGCGTCGTCTTGTTTAAAACCTTTTTTGACGTTAAAAGTTTCGGTGATTTCGTTACCGACATTGACGGAGCAGTGAGAGTTCTTCATCGACATCCTACACAATCTGAAAAGTTTCGTAGGAATGCCAAAACTTGACATGGGATTATACAGCTCGTCTCTCTGCACACTGTCATATGTGGTCTTAAAATTGACGAATAGATTATGAGTGTCGATTTGCAGTTTCTGAGTCTCTGAGTATCAGGTTATGGACAAACGGTTTCAGACGTTCACACCCTACGGCAGAGAGATCTTATATGCGATGTTAAGAAGACTCTTCCTTCGGTAATTGTCGCAGTTAAAGGGCTCTTCTTTCTTTTGAAGCGTAGTTTACCAGACGCTGAGATTCCACTCATCGGGAATGCTTTCCTTCGACCATATCTAACAGATGAGCTGGTGCATGCGCCTAACAAGGTCGTGTCTAGCTGTTTTAAATAGTTTGGCTGACAGTCCGTCCGTTCCAGCTGATTTGTTCGACTTCATCTTCAATATTGTTATCTACACCTTGTCGAAGACGGAGGGAAGAAATTCTTATTCAAATCCAAATTGTCCAAATTGAGTAGGAAATTCTGCTTAACACCCAAATTTGGTGTTAAAGAGTCTACAGAAATGATCATTCATCCCAGCCATAACACCTTTGCATTTCCTCGACCGCGCGGGTTACGTATAACGTAGCTCACCAAATTGTTAAACTGCACGATGGCACTTTTGCATTAGCAGATTGCCGGAAGGGAGAAACGCAAAATTTAAAAGAAACCGAACGAGGAATGCTTGGCTCAACAATAATGCAATATAAAACCAACCGAATGTTAAAAATCGGGTGGATTATTTGTTGGATACCCAATGGTGCAGCCAAGCTATAGACAGCGGCACTTGTTGTGTTTAAGATTAATAAAGAAATCAATTATTAAGAGTGTGCAGCCAAGCTGAAGACAGCGGCACTCAAATAAGGAATTGTCTTTAATTTCTCTTTAATTTCCAGCAAATAATTTAAGTCGCGCTTCTTATTCTCCTTCTTTTTTCTTCTCAGAAGCCGGTGTTCTTTACTTCTTCTCTGTTCATAGAGCTACAAACAGCCCTCGTCGTTCGTCGTCAAACTATGCGTTCCTTCGCGGTGGTAACGTAAAACCCAGCACATCAGTGGCAGCTTCTATTTTTGGCTCTTGACAATGCTTCCTCCAAGCGGCGCCCCCTGGATAGCCATCGCAACACCCGTTGTATGGTGAACCAATGTATACAGCGAGCCCCTCTGCCCGAGGGTTTAAATAATGGGCCTGGCCTACTAGTCTGTGGGTTGTGCGTAAGGGTCACTTCCTCACCATGTAAAACATCATTAGTTCAGAGACAAAAACATGCCTCGGATAATGAAGGATCACCTGTTGACGACCTCAGCAAACGTTTAAAGGACATTGATTTTCGGTTTTGCACGTGGAATGTGAGGTCCCTTAACAGGCCACGTGCAGCCGAACAACGTGCGGAGGCCCGTGACTGCTATAAGGCAGACATAACCGCCATCCAGGAAGTGCGATGGGATGGGCCTGGCATAAAAGCGATGAGGGCTGTTCGTGAGCTCTAAGAACAGACAAGAAGGGAAGAGCACCGGCTTCTAAGAAGGAAAAAGAAGGAGCATGAGAAGCGCGCGGTCGAGGAAATGGAAAGGTGTTATGGCAGAAATGAAGTCCGAAAGTTTCACCGAAAGGTAAAACAGTTACCCGGAGGATATAAGGTTCGGACGGACTGTCCGCAGACCTATTTAAAGCAGCTGGAGATGATCTGGTTGGGCGCATGCACCAGCTTATCTGTAAGATGTGGTCGGAGGAAAGCATGCCCGATGAGTGGAATCTCAGCATCGTTTGCCCGGTTCATAAAAAAGGAGACCCCCTTGACTGCGCCAACTACCGAGGAATAAGTCTTCTGAACATCGCATACAAGATCCTCTCTGCCGTATTGTGTGAGCGTCTGATTCCGTTTGTCCATGGCCTGATAGGTCTCTATCAGTGTGGTTTCAGGCCAGGGAAGTCCACAATAGACCAGATTTCCACATTACGGCAGAACCTGGAAAATACCCAAGAAATGCAAATTGACACTCACTACCTATTCGTCGATTTCAAGGCTGCATATGACAGTGTGCATAGAGACGAGCTATACAGTGCCATGTCTAGTTTTGGCATTCCTACCAAACTCGTCGGATTGTGTAGTATGACTATGGAGCAATCTCGCTGCTCCGTCAAAGTCGGTAACGAACTCACCGAGACCTTCAATTTCAAAAAAGGTTTTAGACAAGGCGACGCACTGTCATGTGACTTCTTTAACATCATCCTCGAGAAGATCGTGCGTAACTCACAAGTCAACACCAGAGGCAAGATCTTCCAGAAGTCAGTTCAATTGACATTGACGTGATTGGACGAACACAGCGAGCCGGCCATGAGGCGTTTGCTGGTATTGAAGCGGAAGCGGCTAAAATGGGTCTGGCGGTAAATGAGGGCAAAACCAAGTACATGTTGTCCTCAAAGAAGGACACACAACATCGACGTCTCGGACGGAGCGTCACACTAGGCACTAGGTAGTCAAGGACTTCGTCTATCTAGGCCCCGCGGTAAATAGGGACAACAACACCAGTACCGAAATCAAACGCAGAATCACTCTTGCCAATCGCTGTTTCTTTGGGCTCAAGAGGCAATTGAGTAATAAAGCCCTCTCTCGAAGGACTAAGCTCGCTTTATATAACAGCTTGATCATCCCCGTCCTAATTTATGGCGCGGAATATTGGACGTTAGCAAAGGCGAATGAGGACGCCTTTAGTCTTTTCGAGAGAAAAGTTCTGCGTGCGATTTTTGGTCCTGTTTGCGTTGATGGCATCTGGAGGAGAAGATTTAATGACGGACTCTATGGGCTGTATAGCGACACGCGCCTGGTCAAGCGTCTACGGATACAACGCTTAAGATGGCTAGGCCATGTAGAGCGTATGGAAACCATTGCTCCGGGCCGAAAAGTCTTTGAATCCGTGCCATTGGGACAACGCAACAGAGGACGATCTAGACTAAAGTGGCGCACACAAGTGGAGAAGGACCTCAACCAACTTGGAGTGCGCAACTGGAGACAGCTGGTGAAAGATCGTACTGGCTGGAGAGGCATGTTGGTTGAGGCCCAGGTCCACCCCGGATTGTAGCGCCACAAGAAGAAGAAGAAGAAGACAATGCTTCCAGTCTTCTTCTCTGTTTAGTGCAGGCAGTGTCGAACTCTGAGCGAGTTTCAGGGAGACTCGGTCAGTAAGGTTTCTATCGAGCAGTTGCTATTGTAGCTTTCCAACGTCAAACCGCTTTGGCCTGTCTTGTCTCCGTTGCTCTCTCGATATTCAGTATCTTGCAGTGGCTACAACAGATCTGAGTTGATGCAACTCGTTAGCTCAAGACTTTTTGCTAGGTCTACCTCGAGAAAGAAAAACTCCACATTCGAATAAGCGCTGACTTCTCTGTCTGTAGTAATCGCTTTAGTAGATGTCGCAGGTTTTCATCGGTTTTTTGCTGGGCCCATCGCTGCTACGCGAGATTGTGGTTTCGAAGAAATCCAATACTCAACCTACAGTACAGGCCTTTCCCCTAGTGATTATTTCCTGTTTCCGGATTTAAAAAAATAACTTCGTGGAAAAAGATTTTCGGATGATGAAAAACTCAAGTCGACAATAAATGGGTATTTTGCAGAGGAATTCATTTCTTTGACGGTTTAAAAAAGCTCATCTCAAGATGTAACAAATACATTGATGTTAGGGGAGATTAAATTGAAAAATAAAAACAATTTAAATTGAATTCGCTTTTTCCTTCATATCGATACCGAGAATATATTGAACGCTACTCGTACCGTTCAAATCGTTCAATCCAAGCTGTATTTGATGGGTTGAAGTGTGATAATAATTAATGCTGGTGCCCTCCAGTGATCTGTTTTGTCTCCGACAGTCTTGCTTATAATGTAATTTACTGCTTCGTTGATGACATTTGACAAAAAATCCTTTAATGAGTAAGTCAGCGGCATTCTATCGCCAAGTAATGGTTTCGAGTCTTGGGGTATGGGTTTGCGCCCTTGACTACTACAAAATAGACATAACCGCCATCCAGGAAGAGCGATGGGACGGGCTCGGCAAAAAAACGATGAAGAACTACGATATTTCCTACAGCGATTGATATAAAGCAAGAAGGCAGCGCTTATGCGGATGCGGATTTGTTGTTCGAGGTAGAATTAAACTAATAGACTTGAGCTACGACCCCGTTAGCGAACGGCTCATGATAGTCCGCATCAAGGCCAAATCCGAAAATATCAGAATATATATAAGAATATGTGGTCGCCGTGGCGTAGTGGGTAGAGTGCGACGCTCACACGCCGATGGGTGTCGGTTCGATTCCCAGTTCAACACCAATTTTTCGAATTTTTCACGGCACCACCTCTTTCGAGCTGCTGACAACACTCAAAGAGTAATAACTGTCTAAGAAAGCTTCTCAAATTTCGCCGTTCGGAGTCGGCAAAAAACTGTAGGTCCCTTCTACTCGTGAGAGAACAGTAGCGCGCACAACACGAGTAGTTGATGAGCAAGCTAGGCCCTGGTCCTCCCTTGGACTGTAGCGCCAACAATTAATTAATTATATAAGAATATACGATCGATGTGTCAGGTACGACACCAAGATCGTTCTAGAAGACTTCAACGCTCAGCTGAGAAGGGAGGATGTTTTTAGTGGAGCCATAGGTAAACACAGCCTGCAGGTACTTCGCTTCGAGGCGGAACCCCTCTGTGGTTAGCACGCAGTTCCCTCACCTAACAATCAACAAAGGAGCCTGGCGATCCTATGATCAATCCACCGTCAATCAGATTGATTAAGTAGAGATCGACGTCAGACACTCCTCCAGTATTCTCTATGCCCGAATCTTCCGCGGAGCAAACGTCCAATCGGACCATAACCTTGTTGTTATCAAGGTAAGAACCCGGATATCGGGAAAGCAACCGAGTCGAGATAGACCAAAACAAGAAGAAACAAATGGTTTGACATGTGCAGGCAAGTGCATGCAGCCATACAAGACGCTTATAATGCACCGCTGCATCGAACAACGAAGACTGTTCGTGAGCTCTACGAACAGAGAAAAATTGAAAAACACCGGCTTCTCAGAAGAAAAAAGAAGGAGCAGGAGAAGCGCGTGGTCGTGCAAAGGTGTTATGGCAGGTACAAATTTCGCTGTAAGGCAGAATTTCTTGTTCTATTTGCTCTGCTGGGACGGACGGACTGTCCACAGAACTATTTAAAGCAGATTGAGATGACCTGGTTGGGCGCATGCACCAACTTATCTGTAAGCTATGGGCGGAGGAAAGCATGTCCGATGAGTGGAATCTCAGCGTCATTAACCCGGTCCACAACAAAGGAGACCCCTTAGGCTACGGTAATTATCAAGTGATTAGTTTTCTTAACATCGCATACAAGATCCTCTCTGCCGTATTGTGTGAGCGTCCGAAAGCGTTTGTCCACAACCTGATAGGTCCCTATCAGTCTGATTTTACGCTAAGGAAGGCCACGATAGACCAGATCTTCACTTTACAGCAGATCCTGGAAAAGACTCAAGAAATGCAAATCGATACCCACCTACAATGCAACAGAGGACGGCCTAGGCTATGGTGGTGCACACAAGTGGAGAAGGACCGCAACCAACTTGTAGTCTGCAACTGAATTCAGCTGGCAAAAGATTGAGCTGGGTGAAGAAGCACGTTGGTTGAGGTCCAGGTCCATCTCGGACTGTAGCGCCACAGGAAAAATAAGTGACTAGGCAAGATAGCTCAACATCTGTCACCGAACTAAGCTGGCGGTTGTGCGGAGGGCTAACGACCCGCCCACATAAAAAATAAAATTAGCATGAGAGAGCAAGCTGCCTTGGATCTTTAAATAAAAACACAACCACTTTTGAACTGAAAGAAATTCTCACTCAGTGTGGGAAACTTAAATTCGTTTAATGCAGAAAAAGGCCGTCGTGGCGTAGTAGGTAGAGTGCGACGCTCACGCGCAGCAGATCTAGGTTCGATTACCGGCTGAACACCTCGAATTTTTCACTGCACCACCTCTTTCGAGCTACTGATGACACTCAAACTTCGCCGTTCGGAGTAGGCAAAAAACTGTAGGTCCCTTCTGTACTTGAGAGAATACAATACAATGCGAATACGATACAATACGAGTAGTTGATGAGCAGCTTAGGCCCTGTTCTCTTATGGGCAATTATTATTATTATTATTAATGCAGAAAAAGAATTTCGACATACATTACAGTTGTGACGAAATATGGCACTTATTAGGATAAGTGATCGCCTGAATATGACTGATATGTGCCCACGCCCGACCGATGCCGCTGAAGCTCTATCAAAATTGATTTTATGTCTCGTATTCGGCGACTTCAATGCAAAAGTTGGTCTGGATGTTAAGACATTCAGGGGAGCGATTATTGATTTCGACCATTTCCTCGTGACAGCAAGATTCAGAGCAGTCGAGCTCCAACGTCAGAAAGTTGTACGAGTACCGGCCAACAAAGAAGAGATTGTTTCGTAGGCATACTGTTTGACGTAGGCATACTACAGAGTCCTTTGCAACTCAGTGAGAGCCTCTCCAGCATGTCTCGCATTTTAGTGAGACACTCTCTAGTTTGCCTGATTCACGTTATATGTTGACGTCTACGTGAACAATATGTAGTTGCATTACCGGTCAGCCATCCATCCATTATTGGCTACTGACCATTTACTACAGATGCTTAGCGGGCATGACCAAGAGACGGTAGTAGTGGAGAGGAAACCCTCACTTTAATCGATGAAGTAGTTTTCCCGCACAGTCTTGAAGAAGTCAGCTCAGCGATTTTCAAATTGATACACGTCACGTTTTTATCGATTTTAAAGCCGCATACAACAGTTTTCATTAAAAAAAATCGGGATCCCGGGAAAACTGATCCGGTTGCTAATAACGTTCGAGAACCTTTGAACTATTCCAAACCTGCTCTTGATTTCGGCAAGGAGAAGTGATGTCGTATGACTTTTTAAATGTTGTGTTAGAGAGTGTAGTGCGGAGGGCAGGTCTAAACACTAAGCACTACCTTCTACTGGAATATACTGATTTCATTAACATTATCACCTTTTCAATCATGGAAGTTGAAGTCCACAAAAGACACCTTTGTTGAGATTCGGCGCAGAATCATCCTTGGCAATCGAAGTTACTTCGGCTTGTTGAAACAGCTAGAATCGAAACTCCTGACTCGATGGACTAAGATAATGCTCAAGCATCTAGGTCCTACCTGTACTCTTATAATGCAAAAATCTAAACTGTGTTTATTTAAAATCGGTTTCATATTTTTATTTGAAGCTTTTGTTGTGGTGCATTAATGTCATTTGACATGAGTTGGTCTGGGGTCTCCGCACCAGACATCTACAGATTCAATTCAAAGCTCGAATATCTCTCTCGAAAATTTCGTTAATGCTCGAATGAAAACTATTCCGTTGTGATTTTGTTTGCAACCCTGATCTGATGCTAGTTCACCCACGCTCAACGGTGGGGAATTGCTAAACAACGATTAAGTGCGACAGGGACCACTGTGGACTTGCAGCAGTTATTCGGTTCACACACGAAGTGATGGAACTGGAGAATTGTGCGGAAACGTACCGTTACAGTGCAGGGCAATAAGTTCTTTATTGTTAAGGATGCTTAAGAGAAAGTAGACGCAATAGGAAAGGTTTTCCAGGCAATTTATACGTGTATCACGACTATGAAAACAAGGCCTTACCTACCCATTTCTACTCCAGATATGAAATACAACAATGGCGTTAAGAGCATCACAGAATATCTCAAAGCCATTTCCAACATTTGATTTTACGTCCACAGCAATGGACGGAATATATAAGTAAAATAAAAAAGTAAAGAAATAGGTTAGTTTAGTTATAATCCATTCTTTTTGAAAGATTAAATTAATAATAATAAGAATGACAACAATAATAATAATAATAATAATAATAATAATAATAATAATAATAATAATAATAATAATAATAATAATAATAATAATAATAATAATAATAATAATAATAATAATAATAATAATAATAATAATAATAATAATAATAATAATAATAATAATAATAATAATAATAATAATAATAATAATAATAATAATAATAATAATAATAATAATAATAATAATAATAATAATAATAATAATAATAATAATAATAATAATAATAATAATAATAATAATAATAATAATAATAATAATAATAATAATAATAATAATAATAATAATAATAATAATAATAATAATAATAATAATAATAATAATAATAATAATAATAATAATAATAATAATAATAATAATAATAATAATAATAATAATAATAATAATAATAATAATAATAATAATAATAATAATAATAATAATAATAATAATAATAATAATAATAATAATAATAATAATAATAATAATAATAATAATAATAATAATAATAATAATAATAATAATAATAATAATAATAATAATAATAATAATAATAATAATAATAATAATAATAATAATAATAATAATAATAATAATAATAATAATAATAATAATAATAATAATAATAATAATAATAATAATAATAATAATAATAATAATAATAATAATAATAATAATAATAATAATAATAATAATAATAATAATAATAATAATAATAATAATAATAATAATAATAATAATAATAATAATAATAATAATAATAATAATAATAATAATAATAATAATAATAATAATAATAATAATAATAATAATAATAATAATAATAATAATAATAATAATAATAATAATAATAATAATAATAATAATAATAATAATAATAATAATAATAATAATAATAATAATAATAATAATAATAATAATAATAATAATAATAATAATAATAATAATAATAATAATAATAATAATAATAATAATAATAATAATAATAATAATAATAATAATAATAATAATAATAATAATAATAATAATAATAATAATAATAATAATAATAATAATAATAATAATAATAATAATAATAATAATAATAATAATAATAATAATAATAATAATAATAATAATAATAATAATAATAATAATAATAATAATAATAATAATAATAATAATAATAATAATAATAATAATAATAATAATAATAATAATAATAATAATAATAATAATAATAATAATAATAATAATAATAATAATAATAATAATAATAATAATAATAATAATAATAATAATAATAATAATAATAATAATAATAATAATAATAATAATAATAATAATAATAATAATAATAATAATAATAATAATAATAATAATAATAATAATAATAATAATAATAATAATAATAATAATAATAATAATAATAATAATAATAATAATAATAATAATAATAATAATAATAATAATAATAATAATAATAATAATAATAATAATAATAATAATAATAATAATAATAATAATAATAATAATAATAATAATAATAATAATAATAATAATAATAATAATAATAATAATAATAATAATAATAATAATAATAATAATAATAATAATAATAATAATAATAATAATAATAATAATAATAATAATAATAATAATAATAATAATAATAATAATAATAATAATAATAATAATAATAATAATAATAATAATAATAATAATAATAATAATAATAATAATAATAATAATAATAATAATAATAATAATAATAATAATAATAATAATAATAATAATAATAATAATAATAATAATAATAATAATAATAATAATAATAATAATAATAATAATAATAATAATAATAATAATAATAATAATAATAATAATAATAATAATAATAATAATAATAATAATAATAATAATAATAATAATAATAATAATAATAATAATAATAATAATAATAATAATAATAATAATAATAATAATAATAATAATAATAATAATAATAATAATAATAATAATAATAATAATAATAATAATAATAATAATAATAATAATAATAATAATAATAATAATAATAATAATAATAATAATAATAATAATAATAATAATAATAATAATAATAATAATAATAATAATAATAATAATAATAATAATAATAATAATAATAATAATAATAATAATAATAATAATAATAATAATAATAATAATAATAATAATAATAATAATAATAATAATAATAATAATAATAATAATAATAATAATAATAATAATAATAATAATAATAATAATAATAATAATAATAATAATAATAATAATAATAATAATAATAATAATAATAATAATAATAATAATAATAATAATAATAATAATAATAATAATAATAATAATAATAATAATAATAATAATAATAATAATAATAATAATAATAATAATAATAATAATAATAATAATAATAATAATAATAATAATAATAATAATAATAATAATAATAATAATAATAATAATAATAATAATAATAATAATAATAATAATAATAATAATAATAATAATAATAATAATAATAATAATAATAATAATAATAATAATAATAATAATAATAATAATAATAATAATAATAATAATAATAATAATAATAATAATAATAATAATAATAATAATAATAATAATAATAATAATAATAATAATAATAATAATAATAATAATAATAATAATAATAATAATAATAATAATAATAATAATAATAATAATAATAATAATAATAATAATAATAATAATAATAATAATAATAATAATAATAATAATAATAATAATAATAATAATAATAATAATAATAATAATAATAATAATAATAATAATAATAATAATAATAATAATAATAATAATAATAATAATAATAATAATAATAATAATAATAATAATAATAATAATAATAATAATAATAATAATAATAATAATAATAATAATAATAATAATAATAATAATAATAATAATAATAATAATAATAATAATAATAATAATAATAATAATAATAATAATAATAATAATAATAATAATAATAATAATAATAATAATAATAATAATAATAATAATAATAATAATAATAATAATAATAATAATAATAATAATAATAATAATAATAATAATAATAATAATAATAATAATAATAATAATAATAATAATAATAATAATAATAATAATAATAATAATAATAATAATAATAATAATAATAATAATAATAATAATAATAATAATAATAATAATAATAATAATAATAATAATAATAATAATAATAATAATAATAATAATAATAATAATAATAATAATAATAATAATAATAATAATAATAATAATAATAATAATAATAATAATAATAATAATAATAATAATAATAATAATAATAATAATAATAATAATAATAATAATAATAATAATAATAATAATAATAATAATAATAATAATAATAATAATAATAATAATAATAATAATAATAATAATAATAATAATAATAATAATAATAATAATAATAATAATAATAATAATAATAATAATAATAATAATAATAATAATAATAATAATAATAATAATAATAATAATAATAATAATAATAATAATAATAATAATAATAATAATAATAATAATAATAATAATAATAATAATAATAATAATAATAATAATAATAATAATAATAATAATAATAATAATAATAATAATAATAATAATAATAATAATAATAATAATAATAATAATAATAATAATAATAATAATAATAATAATAATAATAATAATAATAATAATAATAATAATAATAATAATAATAATAATAATAATAATAATAATAATAATAATAATAATAATAATAATAATAATAATAATAATAATAATAATAATAATAATAATAATAATAATAATAATAATAATAATAATAATAATAATAATAATAATAATAATAATAATAATAATAATAATAATAATAATAATAATAATAATAATAATAATAATAATAATAATAATAATAATAATAATAATAATAATAATAATAATAATAATAATAATAATAATAATAATAATAATAATAATAATAATAATAATAATAATAATAATAATAATAATAATAATAATAATAATAATAATAATAATAATAATAATAATAATAATAATAATAATAATAATAATAATAATAATAATAATAATAATAATAATAATAATAATAATAATAATAATAATAATAATAATAATAATAATAATAATAATAATAATAATAATAATAATAATAATAATAATAATAATAATAATAATAATAATAATAATAATAATAATAATAATAATAATAATAATAATAATAATAATAATAATAATAATAATAATAATAATAATAATAATAATAATAATAATAATAATAATAATAATAATAATAATAATAATAATAATAATAATAATAATAATAATAATAATAATAATAATAATAATAATAATAATAATAATAATAATAATAATAATAATAATAATAATAATAATAATAATAATAATAATAATAATAATAATAATAATAATAATAATAATAATAATAATAATAATAATAATAATAATAATAATAATAATAATAATAATAATAATAATAATAATAATAATAATAATAATAATAATAATAATAATAATAATAATAATAATAATAATAATAATAATAATAATAATAATAATAATAATAATAATAATAATAATAATAATAATAATAATAATAATAATAATAATAATAATAATAATAATAATAATAATAATAATAATAATAATAATAATAATAATAATAATAATAATAATAATAATAATAATAATAATAATAATAATAATAATAATAATAATAATAATAATAATAATAATAATAATAATAATAATAATAATAATAATAATAATAATAATAATAATAATAATAATAATAATAATAATAATAATAATAATAATAATAATAATAATAATAATAATAATAATAATAATAATAATAATAATAATAATAATAATAATAATAATAATAATAATAATAATAATAATAATAATAATAATAATAATAATAATAATAATAATAATAATAATAATAATAATAATAATAATAATAATAATAATAATAATAATAATAATAATAATAATAATAATAATAATAATAATAATAATAATAATAATAATAATAATAATAATAATAATAATAATAATAATAATAATAATAATAATAATAATAATAATAATAATAATAATAATAATAATAATAATAATAATAATAATAATAATAATAATAATAATAATAATAATAATAATAATAATAATAATAATAATAATAATAATAATAATAATAATAATAATAATAATAATAATAATAATAATAATAATAATAATAATAATAATAATAATAATAATAATAATAATAATAATAATAATAATAATAATAATAATAATAATAATAATAATAATAATAATAATAATAATAATAATAATAATAATAATAATAATAATAATAATAATAATAATAATAATAATAATAATAATAATAATAATAATAATAATAATAATAATAATAATAATAATAATAATAATAATAATAATAATAATAATAATAATAATAATAATAATAATAATAATAATAATAATAATAATAATAATAATAATAATAATAATAATAATAATAATAATAATAATAATAATAATAATAATAATAATAATAATAATAATAATAATAATAATAATAATAATAATAATAATAATAATAATAATAATAATAATAATAATAATAATAATAATAATAATAATAATAATAATAATAATAATAATAATAATAATAATAATAATAATAATAATAATAATAATAATAATAATAATAATAATAATAATAATAATAATAATAATAATAATAATAATAATAATAATAATAATAATAATAATAATAATAATAATAATAATAATAATAATAATAATAATAATAATAATAATAATAATAATAATAATAATAATAATAATAATAATAATAATAATAATAATAATAATAATAATAATAATAATAATAATAATAATAATAATAATAATAATAATAATAATAATAATAATAATAATAATAATAATAATAATAATAATAATAATAATAATAATAATAATAATAATAATAATAATAATAATAATAATAATAATAATAATAATAATAATAATAATAATAATAATAATAATAATAATAATAATAATAATAATAATAATAATAATAATAATAATAATAATAATAATAATAATAATAATAATAATAATAATAATAATAATAATAATAATAATAATAATAATAATAATAATAATAATAATAATAATAATAATAATAATAATAATAATAATAATAATAATAATAATAATAATAATAATAATAATAATAATAATAATAATAATAATAATAATAATAATAATAATAATAATAATAATAATAATAATAATAATAATAATAATAATAATAATAATAATAATAATAATAATAATAATAATAATAATAATAATAATAATAATAATAATAATAATAATAATAATAATAATAATAATAATAATAATAATAATAATAATAATAATAATAATAATAATAATAATAATAATAATAATAATAATAATAATAATAATAATAATAATAATAATAATAATAATAATAATAATAATAATAATAATAATAATAATAATAATAATAATAATAATAATAATAATAATAATAATAATAATAATAATAATAATAATAATAATAATAATAATAATAATAATAATAATAATAATAATAATAATAATAATAATAATAATAATAATAATAATAATAATAATAATAATAATAATAATAATAATAATAATAATAATAATAATAATAATAATAATAATAATAATAATAATAATAATAATAATAATAATAATAATAATAATAATAATAATAATAATAATAATAATAATAATAATAATAATAATAATAATAATAATAATAATAATAATAATAATAATAATAATAATAATAATAATAATAATAATAATAATAATAATAATAATAATAATAATAATAATAATAATAATAATAATAATAATAATAATAATAATAATAATAATAATAATAATAATAATAATAATAATAATAATAATAATAATAATAATAATAATAATAATAATAATAATAATAATAATAATAATAATAATAATAATAATAATAATAATAATAATAATAATAATAATAATAATAATAATAATAATAATAATAATAATAATAATAATAATAATAATAATAATAATAATAATAATAATAATAATAATAATAATAATAATAATAATAATAATAATAATAATAATAATAATAATAATAATAATAATAATAATAATAATAATAATAATAATAATAATAATAATAATAATAATAATAATAATAATAATAATAATAATAATAATAATAATAATAATAATAATAATAATAATAATAATAATAATAATAATAATAATAATAATAATAATAATAATAATAATAATAATAATAATAATAATAATAATAATAATAATAATAATAATAATAATAATAATAATAATAATAATAATAATAATAATAATAATAATAATAATAATAATAATAATAATAATAATAATAATAATAATAATAATAATAATAATAATAATAATAATAATAATAATAATAATAATAATAATAATAATAATAATAATAATAATAATAATAATAATAATAATAATAATAATAATAATAATAATAATAATAATAATAATAATAATAATAATAATAATAATAATAATAATAATAATAATAATAATAATAATAATAATAATAATAATAATAATAATAATAATAATAATAATAATAATAATAATAATAATAATAATAATAATAATAATAATAATAATAATAATAATAATAATAATAATAATAATAATAATAATAATAATAATAATAATAATAATAATAATAATAATAATAATAATAATAATAATAATAATAATAATAATAATAATAATAATAATAATAATAATAATAATAATAATAATAATAATAATAATAATAATAATAATAATAATAATAATAATAATAATAATAATAATAATAATAATAATAATAATAATAATAATAATAATAATAATAATAATAATAATAATAATAATAATAATAATAATAATAATAATAATAATAATAATAATAATAATAATAATAATAATAATAATAATAATAATAATAATAATAATAATAATAATAATAATAATAATAATAATAATAATAATAATAATAATAATAATAATAAAAATAATAATTATAATAAGAGCATGTCCGATGAGTGGAATCTCAGCGTCATTAACCCGGTCCACAACAAAGGAGACCCCTTAGGCTACGGTAATTATCAAGTGATTAGTTTTCTTAACATCGCATACAAGATCCTCTCTGCCGTATTGTGTGAGCGTCCGAAAGCGTTTGTCCACAACCTGATAGGTCCCTATCAGTCTGATTTTACGCTAAGGGAGGCCACGATAGACCAGATCTTCACTTTACAGCAGATCCTGGAAAAGACTCAAGAAATGCAAATCGATACCCACCTACAATGCAACAGAGGACGGCCTAGGCTATGGTGGTGCACACAAGTGGAGAAGGACCGCAACCAACTTGGAGTCTGCAACTGAATTCAGCTGGCAAAAGATTGAGCTGGGTGAAGAAGCACGTTGGTTGAGGTCCAGGTCCATCTCGGACTGTAGCGCCACAGGAAAAATAAGTGACTAGGCAAGATAGCTCAACATCTGTCACCGAACTAAGCTGGCGGTTGTGCGGAGGGCTAACGACCCGCTCACATAAAAAATAAAATTAGCATGAGAGAGCAAGCTGCCTTGGATCTTTAAATAAAAACACAACCACTTTTGAACTGAAAGAAATTCTCACTCAGTGTGGGAAACTTAAATTCGTTTAATGCAGAAAAAGGCCGTCGTGGCGTAGTAGGTAGAGTGCGACGCTCACGCGCAGCAGATCTAGGTTCGATTACCGGCTGAACACCTCGAATTTTTCACTGCACCACCTCTTTCGAGCTACTGATGACACTCAAACTTCGCCGTTCGGAGTAGGCAAAAAACTGTAGGTCCCTTCTGTACTTGAGAGAATACAATACAATGCGAATACGATACAATACGAGTAGTTGATGAGCAGCTTAGGCCCTGTTCTCTTATGGGCAATTATTATTATTATTATTAATGCAGAAAAAGAATTTCGACATACATTACAGTTGTGACGAAATATGGCACTTATTAGGATAAGTGATCGCCTGAATATGACTGATATGTGCCCACGCCCGACCGATGCCGCTGAAGCTCTATCAAAATTGATTTTATGTCTCGTATTCGGCGACTTCAATGCAAAAGTTGGTCTGGATGTTAAGACATTCAGGGGAGCGATTATTGATTTCGACCATTTCCTCGTGACAGCAAGATTCAGAGCAGTCGAGCTCCAACGTCAGAAAGTTGTACGAGTACCGGCCAACAAAGAAGAGATTGTTTCGTAGGCATACTGTTTGACGTAGGCATACTACAGAGTCCTTTGCAACTCAGTGAGAGCCTCTCCAGCATGTCTCGCATTTTAGTGAGACACTCTCTAGTTTGCCTGATTCACGTTATATGTTGACGTCTACGTGAACAATATGTAGTTGCATTACCGGTCAGCCATCCATCCATTATTGGCTACTGACCATTTACTACAGATGCTTAGCGGGCATGACCAAGAGACGGTAGTAGTGGAGAGGAAACCCTCACTTTAATCGATGAAGTAGTTTTCCCGCACAGTCTTGAAGAAGTCAGCTCAGCGATTTTCAAATTGATACACGTCACGTTTTTATCGATTTTAAAGCCGCATACAACAGTTTTCATTAAAAAAAATCGGGATCCCGGGAAAACTGATCCGGTTGCTAATAACGTTCGAGAACCTTTGAACTATTCCAAACCTGCTCTTGATTTCGGCAAGGAGAAGTGATGTCGTATGACTTTTTAAATGTTGTGTTAGAGAGTGTAGTGCGGAGGGCAGGTCTAAACACTAAGCACTACCTTCTACTGGAATATACTGATTTCATTAACATTATCACCTTTTCAATCATGGAAGTTGAAGTCCACAAAAGACACCTTTGTTGAGATTCGGCGCAGAATCATCCTTGGCAATCGAAGTTACTTCGGCTTGTTGAAACAGCTAGAATCGAAACTCCTGACTCGATGGACTAAGATAATGCTCAAGCATCTAGGTCCTACCTGTACTCTTATAATGCAAAAATCTAAACTGTGTTTATTTAAAATCGGTTTCATATTTTTATTTGAAGCTTTTGTTGTGGTGCATTAATGTCATTTGACATGAGTTGGTCTGGGGTCTCCGCACCAGACATCTACAGATTCAATTCAAAGCTCGAATATCTCTCTCGAAAATTTCGTTAATGCTCGAATGAAAACTATTCCGTTGTGATTTTGTTTGCAACCCTGATCTGATGCTAGTTCACCCACGCTCAACGGTGGGGAATTGCTAAACAACGATTAAGTGCGACAGGGACCACTGTGGACTTGCAGCAGTTATTCGGTTCACACACGAAGTGATGGAACTGGAGAATTGTGCGGAAACGTACCGTTACAGTGCAGGGCAATAAGTTCTTTATTGTTAAGGATGCTTAAGAGAAAGTAGACGCAATAGGAAAGGTTTTCCAGGCAATTTATACGTGTATCACGACTATGAAAACAAGGCCTTACCTACCCATTTCTACTCCAGATATGAAATACAACAATGGCGTTAAGAGCATCACAGAATATCTCAAAGCCATTTCCAACATTTGATTTTACGTCCACAGCAATGGACGGAATACCGAATGTTGCATTTTGCCATCTGAAAGTAGTAGTACAGTTCTGTAACATATAGGGAGCGCCTCTAACAAAAAATTAATTTTTAATTAACAAATTTTGCTAGCGGCGTCCCATATTTATATATTCCCTGGGTCTTATTCCCACATATGTAAGACTATCACAGTAAGTAAAATAAAAAAGTAAAGAAATAGGTTAATTTAGTTATAATCCATTCTTTTTGAAAGATTAAATTAATAATAATAAGAATGACAACAATAATAATAATAATAATAATAATAATAATAATAATAATAATAATAATAATAATAATAATAATAATAATAATAATAATAATAATAATAATAATAATAATAATAATAATAATAATAATAATAATAATAATAATAATAATAATAATAATAATAATAATAATAATAATAATAATAATAATAATAATAATAATAATAATAATAATAATAATAATAATAATAATAATAATAATAATAATAATAATAATAATAATAATAATAATAATAATAATAATAATAATAATAATAATAATAATAATAATAATAATAATAATAATAATAATAATAATAATAATAATAATAATAATAATAATAATAATAATAATAATAATAATAATAATAATAATAATAATAATAATAATAATAATAATAATAATAATAATAATAATAATAATAATAATAATAATAATAATAATAATAATAATAATAATAATAATAATAATAATAATAATAATAATAATAATAATAATAATAATAATAATAATAATAATAATAATAATAATAATAATAATAATAATAATAATAATAATAATAATAATAATAATAATAATAATAATAATAATAATAATAATAATAATAATAATAATAATAATAATAATAATAATAATAATAATAATAATAATAATAATAATAATAATAATAATAATAATAATAATAATAATAATAATAATAATAATAATAATAATAATAATAATAATAATAATAATAATAATAATAATAATAATAATAATAATAATAATAATAATAATAATAATAATAATAATAATAATAATAATAATAATAATAATAATAATAATAATAATAATAATAATAATAATAATAATAATAATAATAATAATAATAATAATAATAATAATAATAATAATAATAATAATAATAATAATAATAATAATAATAATAATAATAATAATAATAATAATAATAATAATAATAATAATAATAATAATAATAATAATAATAATAATAATAATAATAATAATAATAATAATAATAATAATAATAATAATAATAATAATAATAATAATAATAATAATAATAATAATAATAATAATAATAATAATAATAATAATAATAATAATAATAATAATAATAATAATAATAATAATAATAATAATAATAATAATAATAATAATAATAATAATAATAATAATAATAATAATAATAATAATAATAATAATAATAATAATAATAATAATAATAATAATAATAATAATAATAATAATAATAATAATAATAATAATAATAATAATAATAATAATAATAATAATAATAATAATAATAATAATAATAATAATAATAATAATAATAATAATAATAATAATAATAATAATAATAATAATAATAATAATAATAATAATAATAATAATAATAATAATAATAATAATAATAATAATAATAATAATAATAATAATAATAATAATAATAATAATAATAATAATAATAATAATAATAATAATAATAATAATAATAATAATAATAATAATAATAATAATAATAATAATAATAATAATAATAATAATAATAATAATAATAATAATAATAATAATAATAATAATAATAATAATAATAATAATAATAATAATAATAATAATAATAATAATAATAATAATAATAATAATAATAATAATAATAATAATAATAATAATAATAATAATAATAATAATAATAATAATAATAATAATAATAATAATAATAATAATAATAATAATAATAATAATAATAATAATAATAATAATAATAATAATAATAATAATAATAATAATAATAATAATAATAATAATAATAATAATAATAATAATAATAATAATAATAATAATAATAATAATAATAATAATAATAATAATAATAATAATAATAATAATAATAATAATAATAATAATAATAATAATAATAATAATAATAATAATAATAATAATAATAATAATAATAATAATAATAATAATAATAATAATAATAATAATAATAATAATAATAATAATAATAATAATAATAATAATAATAATAATAATAATAATAATAATAATAATAATAATAATAATAATAATAATAATAATAATAATAATAATAATAATAATAATAATAATAATAATAATAATAATAATAATAATAATAATAATAATAATAATAATAATAATAATAATAATAATAATAATAATAATAATAATAATAATAATAATAATAATAATAATAATAATAATAATAATAATAATAATAATAATAATAATAATAATAATAATAATAATAATAATAATAATAATAATAATAATAATAATAATAATAATAATAATAATAATAATAATAATAATAATAATAATAATAATAATAATAATAATAATAATAATAATAATAATAATAATAATAATAATAATAATAATAATAATAATAATAATAATAATAATAATAATAATAATAATAATAATAATAATAATAATAATAATAATAATAATAATAATAATAATAATAATAATAATAATAATAATAATAATAATAATAATAATAATAATAATAATAATAATAATAATAATAATAATAATAATAATAATAATAATAATAATAATAATAATAATAATAATAATAATAATAATAATAATAATAATAATAATAATAATAATAATAATAATAATAATAATAATAATAATAATAATAATAATAATAATAATAATAATAATAATAATAATAATAATAATAATAATAATAATAATAATAATAATAATAATAATAATAATAATAATAATAATAATAATAATAATAATAATAATAATAATAATAATAATAATAATAATAATAATAATAATAATAATAATAATAATAATAATAATAATAATAATAATAATAATAATAATAATAATAATAATAATAATAATAATAATAATAATAATAATAATAATAATAATAATAATAATAATAATAATAATAATAATAATAATAATAATAATAATAATAATAATAATAATAATAATAATAATAATAATAATAATAATAATAATAATAATAATAATAATAATAATAATAATAATAATAATAATAATAATAATAATAATAATAATAATAATAATAATAATAATAATAATAATAATAATAATAATAATAATAATAATAATAATAATAATAATAATAATAATAATAATAATAATAATAATAATAATAATAATAATAATAATAATAATAATAATAATAATAATAATAATAATAATAATAATAATAATAATAATAATAATAATAATAATAATAATAATAATAATAATAATAATAATAATAATAATAATAATAATAATAATAATAATAATAATAATAATAATAATAATAATAATAATAATAATAATAATAATAATAATAATAATAATAATAATAATAATAATAATAATAATAATAATAATAATAATAATAATAATAATAATAATAATAATAATAATAATAATAATAATAATAATAATAATAATAATAATAATAATAATAATAATAATAATAATAATAATAATAATAATAATAATAATAATAATAATAATAATAATAATAATAATAATAATAATAATAATAATAATAATAATAATAATAATAATAATAATAATAATAATAATAATAATAATAATAATAATAATAATAATAATAATAATAATAATAATAATAATAATAATAATAATAATAATAATAATAATAATAATAATAATAATAATAATAATAATAATAATAATAATAATAATAATAATAATAATAATAATAATAATAATAATAATAATAATAATAATAATAATAATAATAATAATAATAATAATAATAATAATAATAATAATAATAATAATAATAATAATAATAATAATAATAATAATAATAATAATAATAATAATAATAATAATAATAATAATAATAATAATAATAATAATAATAATAATAATAATAATAATAATAATAATAATAATAATAATAATAATAATAATAATAATAATAATAATAATAATAATAATAATAATAATAATAATAATAATAATAATAATAATAATAATAATAATAATAATAATAATAATAATAATAATAATAATAATAATAATAATAATAATAATAATAATAATAATAATAATAATAATAATAATAATAATAATAATAATAATAATAATAATAATAATAATAATAATAATAATAATAATAATAATAATAATAATAATAATAATAATAATAATAATAATAATAATAATAATAATAATAATAATAATAATAATAATAATAATAATAATAATAATAATAATAATAATAATAATAATAATAATAATAATAATAATAATAATAATAATAATAATAATAATAATAATAATAATAATAATAATAATAATAATAATAATAATAATAATAATAATAATAATAATAATAATAATAATAATAATAATAATAATAATAATAATAATAATAATAATAATAATAATAATAATAATAATAATAATAATAATAATAATAATAATAATAATAATAATAATAATAATAATAATAATAATAATAATAATAATAATAATAATAATAATAATAATAATAATAATAATAATAATAATAATAATAATAATAATAATAATAATAATAATAATAATAATAATAATAATAATAATAATAATAATAATAATAATAATAATAATAATAATAATAATAATAATAATAATAATAATAATAATAATAATAATAATAATAATAATAATAATAATAATAATAATAATAATAATAATAATAATAATAATAATAATAATAATAATAATAATAATAATAATAATAATAATAATAATAATAATAATAATAATAATAATAATAATAATAATAATAATAATAATAATAATAATAATAATAATAATAATAATAATAATAATAATAATAATAATAATAATAATAATAATAATAATAATAATAATAATAATAATAATAATAATAATAATAATAATAATAATAATAATAATAATAATAATAATAATAATAATAATAATAATAATAATAATAATAATAATAATAATAATAATAATAATAATAATAATAATAATAATAATAATAATAATAATAATAATAATAATAATAATAATAATAATAATAATAATAATAATAATAATAATAATAATAATAATAATAATAATAATAATAATAATAATAATAATAATAATAATAATAATAATAATAATAATAATAATAATAATAATAATAATAATAATAATAATAATAATAATAATAATAATAATAATAATAATAATAATAATAATAATAATAATAATAATAATAATAATAATAATAATAATAATAATAATAATAATAATAATAATAATAATAATAATAATAATAATAATAATAATAATAATAATAATAATAATAATAATAATAATAATAATAATAATAATAATAATAATAATAATAATAATAATAATAATAATAATAATAATAATAATAATAATAATAATAATAATAATAATAATAATAATAATAATAATAATAATAATAATAATAATAATAATAATAATAATAATAATAATAATAATAATAATAATAATAATAATAATAATAATAATAATAATAATAATAATAATAATAATAATAATAATAATAATAATAATAATAATAATAATAATAATAATAATAATAATAATAATAATAATAATAATAATAATAATAATAATAATAATAATAATAATAATAATAATAATAATAATAATAATAATAATAATAATAATAATAATAATAATAATAATAATAATAATAATAATAATAATAATAATAATAATAATAATAATAATAATAATAATAATAATAATAATAATAATAATAATAATAATAATAATAATAATAATAATAATAATAATAATAATAATAATAATAATAATAATAATAATAATAATAATAATAATAATAATAATAATAATAATAATAATAATAATAATAATAATAATAATAATAATAATAATAATAATAATAATAATAATAATAATAATAATAATAATAATAATAATAATAATAATAATAATAATAATAATAATAATAATAATAATAATAATAATAATAATAATAATAATAATAATAATAATAATAATAATAATAATAATAATAATAATAATAATAATAATAATAATAATAATAATAATAATAATAATAATAATAATAATAATAATAATAATAATAATAATAATAATAATAATAATAATAATAATAATAATAATAATAATAATAATAATAATAATAATAATAATAATAATAATAATAATAATAATAATAATAATAATAATAATAATAATAATAATAATAATAATAATAATAATAATAATAATAATAATAATAATAATAATAATAATAATAATAATAATAATAATAATAATAATAATAATAATAATAATAATAATAATAATAATAATAATAATAATAATAATAATAATAATAATAATAATAATAATAATAATAATAATAATAATAATAATAATAATAATAATAATAATAATAATAATAATAATAATAATAATAATAATAATAATAATAATAATAATAATAATAATAATAATAATAATAATAATAATAATAATAATAATAATAATAATAATAATAATAATAATAATAATAATAATAATAATAATAATAATAATAATAATAATAATAATAATAATAATAATAATAATAATAATAATAATAATAATAATAATAATAATAATAATAATAATAATAATAATAATAATAATAATAATAATAATAATAATAATAATAATAATAATAATAATAATAATAATAATAATAATAATAATAATAATAATAATAATAATAATAATAATAATAATAATAATAATAATAATAATAATAATAATAATAATAATAATAATAATAATAATAATAATAATAATAATAATAATAATAATAATAATAATAATAATAATAATAATAATAATAATAATAATAATAATAATAATAATAATAATAATAATAATAATAATAATAATAATAATAATAATAATAATAATAATAATAATAATAATAATAATAATAATAATAATAATAATAATAATAATAATAATAATAATAATAATAATAATAATAATAATAATAATAATAATAATAATAATAATAATAATAATAATAATAATAATAATAATAATAATAATAATAATAATAATAATAATAATAATAATAATAATAATAATAATAATAATAATAATAATAATAATAATAATAATAATAATAATAATAATAATAATAATAATAATAATAATAATAATAATAATAATAATAATAATAATAATAATAATAATAATAATAATAATAATAATAATAATAATAATAATAATAATAATAATAATAATAATAATAATAATAATAATAATAATAATAATAATAATAATAATAATAATAATAATAATAATAATAATAATAATAATAATAATAATAATAATAATAATAATAATAATAATAATAATAATAATAATAATAATAATAATAATAATAATAATAATAATAATAATAATAATAATAATAATAATAATAATAATAATAATAATAATAATAATAATAATAATAATAATAATAATAATAATAATAATAATAATAATAATAATAATAATAATAATAATAATAATAATAATAATAATAATAATAATAATAATAATAATAATAATAATAATAATAATAATAATAATAATAATAATAATAATAATAATAATAATAATAATAATAATAATAATAATAATAATAATAATAATAATAATAATAATAATAATAATAATAATAATAATAATAATAATAATAATAATAATAATAATAATAATAATAATAATAATAATAATAATAATAATAATAATAATAATAATAATAATAATAATAATAATAATAATAATAATAATAATAATAATAATAATAATAATAATAATAATAATAATAATAATAATAATAATAATAATAATAATAATAATAATAATAATAATAATAATAATAATAATAATAATAATAATAATAATAATAATAATAATAATAATAATAATAATAATAATAATAATAATAATAATAATAATAATAATAATAATAATAATAATAATAATAATAATAATAATAATAATAATAATAATAATAATAATAATAATAATAATAATAATAATAATAATAATAATAATAATAATAATAATAATAATAATAATAATAATAATAATAATAATAATAATAATAAAAATAATAATTATAATAAGAGCATGTCCGATGAGTGGAATCTCAGCGTCATTAACCCGGTCCACAACAAAGGAGACCCCTTAGGCTACGGTAATTATCAAGTGATTAGTTTTCTTAACATCGCATACAAGATCCTCTCTGCCGTATTGTGTGAGCGTCCGAAAGCGTTTGTCCACAACCTGATAGGTCCCTATCAGTCTGATTTTACGCTAAGGGAGGCCACGATAGACCAGATCTTCACTTTACAGCAGATCCTGGAAAAGACTCAAGAAATGCAAATCGATACCCACCTACAATGCAACAGAGGACGGCCTAGGCTATGGTGGTGCACACAAGTGGAGAAGGACCGCAACCAACTTGGAGTCTGCAACTGAATTCAGCTGGCAAAAGATTGAGCTGGGTGAAGAAGCACGTTGGTTGAGGTCCAGGTCCATCTCGGACTGTAGCGCCACAGGAAAAATAAGTGACTAGGCAAGATAGCTCAACATCTGTCACCGAACTAAGCTGGCGGTTGTGCGGAGGGCTAACGACCCGCTCACATAAAAAATAAAATTAGCATGAGAGAGCAAGCTGCCTTGGATCTTTAAATAAAAACACAACCACTTTTGAACTGAAAGAAATTCTCACTCAGTGTGGGAAACTTAAATTCGTTTAATGCAGAAAAAGGCCGTCGTGGCGTAGTAGGTAGAGTGCGACGCTCACGCGCAGCAGATCTAGGTTCGATTACCGGCTGAACACCTCGAATTTTTCACTGCACCACCTCTTTCGAGCTACTGATGACACTCAAACTTCGCCGTTCGGAGTAGGCAAAAAACTGTAGGTCCCTTCTGTACTTGAGAGAATACAATACAATGCGAATACGATACAATACGAGTAGTTGATGAGCAGCTTAGGCCCTGTTCTCTTATGGGCAATTATTATTATTATTATTAATGCAGAAAAAGAATTTCGACATACATTACAGTTGTGACGAAATATGGCACTTATTAGGATAAGTGATCGCCTGAATATGACTGATATGTGCCCACGCCCGACCGATGCCGCTGAAGCTCTATCAAAATTGATTTTATGTCTCGTATTCGGCGACTTCAATGCAAAAGTTGGTCTGGATGTTAAGACATTCAGGGGAGCGATTATTGATTTCGACCATTTCCTCGTGACAGCAAGATCATTCAGGGGAGCGATTATTGATTTCGACCATTTCCTCGTGACAGCAAGATTCAGAGCAGTCGAGCTCCAACGTCAGAAAGTTGTACGAGTACCGGCCAACAAAGAAGAGATTGTTTCGTAGGCATACTGTTTGACGTAGGCATACTACAGAGTCCTTTGCAACTCAGTGAGAGCCTCTCCAGCATGTCTCGCATTTTAGTGAGACACTCTCTAGTTTGCCTGATTCACGTTATATGTTGACGTCTACGTGAACAATATGTAGTTGCATTACCGGTCAGCCATCCATCCATTATTGGCTACTGACCATTTACTACAGATGCTTAGCGGGCATGACCAAGAGACGGTAGTAGTGGAGAGGAAACCCTCACTTTAATCGATGAAGTAGTTTTCCCGCACAGTCTTGAAGAAGTCAGCTCAGCGATTTTCAAATTGATACACGTCACGTTTTTATCGATTTTAAAGCCGCATACAACAGTTTTCATTAAAAAAAATCGGGATCCCGGGAAAACTGATCCGGTTGCTAATAACGTTCGAGAACCTTTGAACTATTCCAAACCTGCTCTTGATTTCGGCAAGGAGAAGTGATGTCGTATGACTTTTTAAATGTTGTGTTAGAGAGTGTAGTGCGGAGGGCAGGTCTAAACACTAAGCACTACCTTCTACTGGAATATACTGATTTCATTAACATTATCACCTTTTCAATCATGGAAGTTGAAGTCCACAAAAGACACCTTTGTTGAGATTCGGCGCAGAATCATCCTTGGCAATCGAAGTTACTTCGGCTTGTTGAAACAGCTAGAATCGAAACTCCTGACTCGATGGACTAAGATAATGCTCAAGCATCTAGGTCCTACCTGTACTCTTATAATGCAAAAATCTAAACTGTGTTTATTTAAAATCGGTTTCATATTTTTATTTGAAGCTTTTGTTGTGGTGCATTAATGTCATTTGACATGAGTTGGTCTGGGGTCTCCGCACCAGACATCTACAGATTCAATTCAAAGCTCGAATATCTCTCTCGAAAATTTCGTTAATGCTCGAATGAAAACTATTCCGTTGTGATTTTGTTTGCAACCCTGATCTGATGCTAGTTCACCCACGCTCAACGGTGGGGAATTGCTAAACAACGATTAAGTGCGACAGGGACCACTGTGGACTTGCAGCAGTTATTCGGTTCACACACGAAGTGATGGAACTGGAGAATTGTGCGGAAACGTACCGTTACAGTGCAGGGCAATAAGTTCTTTATTGTTAAGGATGCTTAAGAGAAAGTAGACGCAATAGGAAAGGTTTTCCAGGCAATTTATACGTGTATCACGACTATGAAAACAAGGCCTTACCTACCCATTTCTACTCCAGATATGAAATACAACAATGGCGTTAAGAGCATCACAGAATATCTCAAAGCCATTTCCAACATTTGATTTTACGTCCACAGCAATGGACGGAATACCGAATGTTGCATTTTGCCATCTGAAAGTAGTAGTACAGTTCTGTAACATATAGGGAGCGCCTCTAACAAAAAATTAATTTTTAATTAACAAATTTTGCTAGCGGCGTCCCATATTTATATATTCCCTGGGTCTTATTCCCACGTATGTAAGACTATCACAGTAAGTAAAATAAAAAAGTAAAGAAATAGGTTAATTTAGTTATAATCCATTCTTTTTGAAAGATTAAATTAATAATAATAAGAATGACAACAACAATAATAATAATAATAATAATAATAATAATAATAATAATAATAATAATAATAATAATAATAATAATAATAATAATAATAATAATAATAATAATAATAATAATAATAATAATAATAATAATAATAATAATAATAATAATAATAATAATAATAATAATAATAATAATAATAATAATAATAATAATAATAATAATAATAATAATAATAATAATAATAATAATAATAATAATAATAATAATAATAATAATAATAATAATAATAATAATAATAATAATAATAATAATAATAATAATAATAATAATAATAATAATAATAATAATAATAATAATAATAATAATAATAATAATAATAATAATAATAATAATAATAATAATAATAATAATAATAATAATAATAATAATAATAATAATAATAATAATAATAATAATAATAATAATAATAATAATAATAATAATAATAATAATAATAATAATAATAATAATAATAATAATAATAATAATAATAATAATAATAATAATAATAATAATAATAATAATAATAATAATAATAATAATAATAATAATAATAATAATAATAATAATAATAATAATAATAATAATAATAATAATAATAATAATAATAATAATAATAATAATAATAATAATAATAATAATAATAATAATAATAATAATAATAATAATAATAATAATAATAATAATAATAATAATAATAATAATAATAATAATAATAATAATAATAATAATAATAATAATAATAATAATAATAATAATAATAATAATAATAATAATAATAATAATAATAATAATAATAATAATAATAATAATAATAATAATAATAATAATAATAATAATAATAATAATAATAATAATAATAATAATAATAATAATAATAATAATAATAATAATAATAATAATAATAATAATAATAATAATAATAATAATAATAATAATAATAATAATAATAATAATAATAATAATAATAATAATAATAATAATAATAATAATAATAATAATAATAATAATAATAATAATAATAATAATAATAATAATAATAATAATAATAATAATAATAATAATAATAATAATAATAATAATAATAATAATAATAATAATAATAATAATAATAATAATAATAATAATAATAATAATAATAATAATAATAATAATAATAATAATAATAATAATAATAATAATAATAATAATAATAATAATAATAATAATAATAATAATAATAATAATAATAATAATAATAATAATAATAATAATAATAATAATAATAATAATAATAATAATAATAATAATAATAATAATAATAATAATAATAATAATAATAATAATAATAATAATAATAATAATAATAATAATAATAATAATAATAATAATAATAATAATAATAATAATAATAATAATAATAATAATAATAATAATAATAATAATAATAATAATAATAATAATAATAATAATAATAATAATAATAATAATAATAATAATAATAATAATAATAATAATAATAATAATAATAATAATAATAATAATAATAATAATAATAATAATAATAATAATAATAATAATAATAATAATAATAATAATAATAATAATAATAATAATAATAATAATAATAATAATAATAATAATAATAATAATAATAATAATAATAATAATAATAATAATAATAATAATAATAATAATAATAATAATAATAATAATAATAATAATAATAATAATAATAATAATAATAATAATAATAATAATAATAATAATAATAATAATAATAATAATAATAATAATAATAATAATAATAATAATAATAATAATAATAATAATAATAATAATAATAATAATAATAATAATAATAATAATAATAATAATAATAATAATAATAATAATAATAATAATAATAATAATAATAATAATAATAATAATAATAATAATAATAATAATAATAATAATAATAATAATAATAATAATAATAATAATAATAATAATAATAATAATAATAATAATAATAATAATAATAATAATAATAATAATAATAATAATAATAATAATAATAATAATAATAATAATAATAATAATAATAATAATAATAATAATAATAATAATAATAATAATAATAATAATAATAATAATAATAATAATAATAATAATAATAATAATAATAATAATAATAATAATAATAATAATAATAATAATAATAATAATAATAATAATAATAATAATAATAATAATAATAATAATAATAATAATAATAATAATAATAATAATAATAATAATAATAATAATAATAATAATAATAATAATAATAATAATAATAATAATAATAATAATAATAATAATAATAATAATAATAATAATAATAATAATAATAATAATAATAATAATAATAATAATAATAATAATAATAATAATAATAATAATAATAATAATAATAATAATAATAATAATAATAATAATAATAATAATAATAATAATAATAATAATAATAATAATAATAATAATAATAATAATAATAATAATAATAATAATAATAATAATAATAATAATAATAATAATAATAATAATAATAATAATAATAATAATAATAATAATAATAATAATAATAATAATAATAATAATAATAATAATAATAATAATAATAATAATAATAATAATAATAATAATAATAATAATAATAATAATAATAATAATAATAATAATAATAATAATAATAATAATAATAATAATAATAATAATAATAATAATAATAATAATAATAATAATAATAATAATAATAATAATAATAATAATAATAATAATAATAATAATAATAATAATAATAATAATAATAATAATAATAATAATAATAATAATAATAATAATAATAATAATAATAATAATAATAATAATAATAATAATAATAATAATAATAATAATAATAATAATAATAATAATAATAATAATAATAATAATAATAATAATAATAATAATAATAATAATAATAATAATAATAATAATAATAATAATAATAATAATAATAATAATAATAATAATAATAATAATAATAATAATAATAATAATAATAATAATAATAATAATAATAATAATAATAATAATAATAATAATAATAATAATAATAATAATAATAATAATAATAATAATAATAATAATAATAATAATAATAATAATAATAATAATAATAATAATAATAATAATAATAATAATAATAATAATAATAATAATAATAATAATAATAATAATAATAATAATAATAATAATAATAATAATAATAATAATAATAATAATAATAATAATAATAATAATAATAATAATAATAATAATAATAATAATAATAATAATAATAATAATAATAATAATAATAATAATAATAATAATAATAATAATAATAATAATAATAATAATAATAATAATAATAATAATAATAATAATAATAATAATAATAATAATAATAATAATAATAATAATAATAATAATAATAATAATAATAATAATAATAATAATAATAATAATAATAATAATAATAATAATAATAATAATAATAATAATAATAATAATAATAATAATAATAATAATAATAATAATAATAATAATAATAATAATAATAATAATAATAATAATAATAATAATAATAATAATAATAATAATAATAATAATAATAATAATAATAATAATAATAATAATAATAATAATAATAATAATAATAATAATAATAATAATAATAATAATAATAATAATAATAATAATAATAATAATAATAATAATAATAATAATAATAATAATAATAATAATAATAATAATAATAATAATAATAATAATAATAATAATAATAATAATAATAATAATAATAATAATAATAATAATAATAATAATAATAATAATAATAATAATAATAATAATAATAATAATAATAATAATAATAATAATAATAATAATAATAATAATAATAATAATAATAATAATAATAATAATAATAATAATAATAATAATAATAATAATAATAATAATAATAATAATAATAATAATAATAATAATAATAATAATAATAATAATAATAATAATAATAATAATAATAATAATAATAATAATAATAATAATAATAATAATAATAATAATAATAATAATAATAATAATAATAATAATAATAATAATAATAATAATAATAATAATAATAATAATAATAATAATAATAATAATAATAATAATAATAATAATAATAATAATAATAATAATAATAATAATAATAATAATAATAATAATAATAATAATAATAATAATAATAATAATAATAATAATAATAATAATAATAATAATAATAATAATAATAATAATAATAATAATAATAATAATAATAATAATAATAATAATAATAATAATAATAATAATAATAATAATAATAATAATAATAATAATAATAATAATAATAATAATAATAATAATAATAATAATAATAATAATAATAATAATAATAATAATAATAATAATAATAATAATAATAATAATAATAATAATAATAATAATAATAATAATAATAATAATAATAATAATAATAATAATAATAATAATAATAATAATAATAATAATAATAATAATAATAATAATAATAATAATAATAATAATAATAATAATAATAATAATAATAATAATAATAATAATAATAATAATAATAATAATAATAATAATAATAATAATAATAATAATAATAATAATAATAATAATAATAATAATAATAATAATAATAATAATAATAATAATAATAATAATAATAATAATAATAATAATAATAATAATAATAATAATAATAATAATAATAATAATAATAATAATAATAATAATAATAATAATAATAATAATAATAATAATAATAATAATAATAATAATAATAATAATAATAATAATAATAATAATAATAATAATAATAATAATAATAATAATAATAATAATAATAATAATAATAATAATAATAATAATAATAATAATAATAATAATAATAATAATAATAATAATAATAATAATAATAATAATAATAATAATAATAATAATAATAATAATAATAATAATAATAATAATAATAATAATAATAATAATAATAATAATAATAATAATAATAATAATAATAATAATAATAATAATAATAATAATAATAATAATAATAATAATAATAATAATAATAATAATAATAATAATAATAATAATAATAATAATAATAATAATAATAATAATAATAATAATAATAATAATAATAATAATAATAATAATAATAATAATAATAATAATAATAATAATAATAATAATAATAATAATAATAATAATAATAATAATAATAATAATAATAATAATAATAAAAATAATAATTATAATAAGAGCATGTCCGATGAGTGGAATCTCAGCGTCATTAACCCGGTCCACAACAAAGGAGACCCCTTAGGCTACGGTAATTATCAAGTGATTAGTTTTCTTAACATCGCATACAAGATCCTCTCTGCCGTATTGTGTGAGCGTCCGAAAGCGTTTGTCCACAACCTGATAGGTCCCTATCAGTCTGATTTTACGCTAAGGGAGGCCACGATAGACCAGATCTTCACTTTACAGCAGATCCTGGAAAAGACTCAAGAAATGCAAATCGATACCCACCTACAATGCAACAGAGGACGGCCTAGGCTATGGTGGTGCACACAAGTGGAGAAGGACCGCAACCAACTTGGAGTCTGCAACTGAATTCAGCTGGCAAAAGATTGAGCTGGGTGAAGAAGCACGTTGGTTGAGGTCCAGGTCCATCTCGGACTGTAGCGCCACAGGAAAAATAAGTGACTAGGCAAGATAGCTCAACATCTGTCACCGAACTAAGCTGGCGGTTGTGCGGAGGGCTAACGACCCGCTCACATAAAAAATAAAATTAGCATGAGAGAGCAAGCTGCCTTGGATCTTTAAATAAAAACACAACCACTTTTGAACTGAAAGAAATTCTCACTCAGTGTGGGAAACTTAAATTCGTTTAATGCAGAAAAAGGCCGTCGTGGCGTAGTAGGTAGAGTGCGACGCTCACGCGCAGCAGATCTAGGTTCGATTACCGGCTGAACACCTCGAATTTTTCACTGCACCACCTCTTTCGAGCTACTGATGACACTCAAACTTCGCCGTTCGGAGTAGGCAAAAAACTGTAGGTCCCTTCTGTACTTGAGAGAATACAATACAATGCGAATACGATACAATACGAGTAGTTGATGAGCAGCTTAGGCCCTGTTCTCTTATGGGCAATTATTATTATTATTATTAATGCAGAAAAAGAATTTCGACATACATTACAGTTGTGACGAAATATGGCACTTATTAGGATAAGTGATCGCCTGAATATGACTGATATGTGCCCACGCCCGACCGATGCCGCTGAAGCTCTATCAAAATTGATTTTATGTCTCGTATTCGGCGACTTCAATGCAAAAGTTGGTCTGGATGTTAAGACATTCAGGGGAGCGATTATTGATTTCGACCATTTCCTCGTGACAGCAAGATTCAGAGCAGTCGAGCTCCAACGTCAGAAAGTTGTACGAGTACCGGCCAACAAAGAAGAGATTGTTTCGTAGGCATACTGTTTGACGTAGGCATACTACAGAGTCCTTTGCAACTCAGTGAGAGCCTCTCCAGCATGTCTCGCATTTTAGTGAGACACTCTCTAGTTTGCCTGATTCACGTTATATGTTGACGTCTACGTGAACAATATGTAGTTGCATTACCGGTCAGCCATCCATCCATTATTGGCTACTGACCATTTACTACAGATGCTTAGCGGGCATGACCAAGAGACGGTAGTAGTGGAGAGGAAACCCACACTTTAATCGATGAAGTAGTTTTCCCGCACAGTCTTGAAGAAGTCAGCTCAGCGATTTTCAAATTGATACACGTCACGTTTTTATCGATTTTAAAGCCGCATACAACAGTTTTCATTAAAAAAAATCGGGATCCCGGGAAAACTGATCCGGTTGCTAATAACGTTCGAGAACCTTTGAACTATTCCAAACCTGCTCTTGATTTCGGCAAGGAGAAGTGATGTCGTATGACTTTTTAAATGTTGTGTTAGAGAGTGTAGTGCGGAGGGCAGGTCTAAACACTAAGCACTACCTTCTACTGGAATATACTGATTTCATTAACATTATCACCTTTTCAATCATGGAAGTTGAAGTCCACAAAAGACACCTTTGTTGAGATTCGGCGCAGAATCATCCTTGGCAATCGAAGTTACTTCGGCTTGTTGAAACAGCTAGAATCGAAACTCCTGACTCGATGGACTAAGATAATGCTCAAGCATCTAGGTCCTACCTGTACTCTTATAATGCAAAAATCTAAACTGTGTTTATTTAAAATCGGTTTCATATTTTTATTTGAAGCTTTTGTTGTGGTGCATTAATGTCATTTGACATGAGTTGGTCTGGGGTCTCCGCACCAGACATCTACAGATTCAATTCAAAGCTCGAATATCTCTCTCGAAAATTTCGTTAATGCTCGAATGAAAACTATTCCGTTGTGATTTTGTTTGCAACCCTGATCTGATGCTAGTTCACCCACGCTCAACGGTGGGGAATTGCTAAACAACGATTAAGTGCGACAGGGACCACTGTGGACTTGCAGCAGTTATTCGGTTCACACACGAAGTGATGGAACTGGAGAATTGTGCGGAAACGTACCGTTACAGTGCAGGGCAATAAGTTCTTTATTGTTAAGGATGCTTAAGAGAAAGTAGACGCAATAGGAAAGGTTTTCCAGGCAATTTATACGTGTATCACGACTATGAAAACAAGGCCTTACCTACCCATTTCTACTCCAGATATGAAATACAACAATGGCGTTAAGAGCATCACAGAATATCTCAAAGCCATTTCCAACATTTGATTTTACGTCCACAGCAATGGACGGAATATATAAGTAAAATAAAAAAGTAAAGAAATAGGTTAATTTAGTTATAATCCATTCTTTTTGAAAGATTAAATTAATAATAATAAGAATGACAACAATAATAATAATAATAATAATAATAATAATAATAATAATAATAATAATAATAATAATAATAATAATAATAATAATAATAATAATAATAATAATAATAATAATAATAATAATAATAATAATAATAATAATAATAATAATAATAATAATAATAATAATAATAATAATAATAATAATAATAATAATAATAATAATAATAATAATAATAATAATAATAATAATAATAATAATAATAATAATAATAATAATAATAATAATAATAATAATAATAATAATAATAATAATAATAATAATAATAATAATAATAATAATAATAATAATAATAATAATAATAATAATAATAATAATAATAATAATAATAATAATAATAATAATAATAATAATAATAATAATAATAATAATAATAATAATAATAATAATAATAATAATAATAATAATAATAATAATAATAATAATAATAATAATAATAATAATAATAATAATAATAATAATAATAATAATAATAATAATAATAATAATAATAATAATAATAATAATAATAATAATAATAATAATAATAATAATAATAATAATAATAATAATAATAATAATAATAATAATAATAATAATAATAATAATAATAATAATAATAATAATAATAATAATAATAATAATAATAATAATAATAATAATAATAATAATAATAATAATAATAATAATAATAATAATAATAATAATAATAATAATAATAATAATAATAATAATAATAATAATAATAATAATAATAATAATAATAATAATAATAATAATAATAATAATAATAATAATAATAATAATAATAATAATAATAATAATAATAATAATAATAATAATAATAATAATAATAATAATAATAATAATAATAATAATAATAATAATAATAATAATAATAATAATAATAATAATAATAATAATAATAATAATAATAATAATAATAATAATAATAATAATAATAATAATAATAATAATAATAATAATAATAATAATAATAATAATAATAATAATAATAATAATAATAATAATAATAATAATAATAATAATAATAATAATAATAATAATAATAATAATAATAATAATAATAATAATAATAATAATAATAATAATAATAATAATAATAATAATAATAATAATAATAATAATAATAATAATAATAATAATAATAATAATAATAATAATAATAATAATAATAATAATAATAATAATAATAATAATAATAATAATAATAATAATAATAATAATAATAATAATAATAATAATAATAATAATAATAATAATAATAATAATAATAATAATAATAATAATAATAATAATAAGAATAATAATAATAATAATAATAATAATAATAATAATAATAATAATAATAATAATAATAATAATAATAATAATAATAATAATAATAATAATAATAATAATAATAATAATAATAATAATAATAATAATAATAATAATAATAATAATAATAATAATAATAATAATAATAATAATAATAATAATAATAATAATAATAATAATAATAATAATAATAATAATAATAATAATAATAATAATAATAATAATAATAATAATAATAATAATAATAATAATAATAATAATAATAATAATAATAATAATAATAATAATAATAATAATAATAATAATAATAATAATAATAATAATAATAATAATAATAATAATAATAATAATAATAATAATAATAATAATAATAATAATAATAATAATAATAATAATAATAATAATAATAATAATAATAATAATAATAATAATAATAATAATAATAATAATAATAATAATAATAATAATAATAATAATAATAATAATAATAATAATAATAATAATAATAATAATAATACTAATAATAATAATAATAATAATAATAATAATAATAATAATAATAATAATAATAATAATAATAATAATAATAATAATAATAATAATAATAATAATAATAAAAATAATAATTATAATAAGAGCATGTCCGATGAGTGGAATCTCAGCGTCATTAACCCGGTCCACAACAAAGGAGACCCCTTAGGCTACGGTAATTATCAAGTGATTAGTTTTCTTAACATCGCATACAAGATCCTCTCTGCCGTATTGTGTGAGCGTCCGAAAGCGTTTGTCCACAACCTGATAGGTCCCTATCAGTCTGATTTTACGCTAAGGGAGGCCACGATAGACCAGATCTTCACTTTACACCAGATCCTGGAAAAGACTCAAGAAATGCAAATCGATACCCACCTACAATGCAACAGAGGACGGCCTAGGCTATGGTGGTGCACACAAGTGGAGAAGGACCGCAACCAACTTGGAGTCTGCAACTGAATTCAGCTGGCAAAAGATTGATCTGGGTGAAGAAGCACGTTGGTTGAGGTCCAGGTCCATCTCGGACTGTAGCGCCACAGGAAAAATAAGTGACTAGGCAAGATAGCTCAACATCTGTCACCGAACTAAGCTGGCGGTTGTGCGGAGGGCTAACGACCCGCTCACATAAAAAATAAAATTAGCATGAGAGAGCAAGCTGCCTTGGATCTTTAAATAAAAACACAACCACTTTTGAACTGAAAGAAATTCTCACTCAGTGTGGGAAACTTAAATTCGTTTAATGCAGAAAAAGGCCGTCGTGGCGTAGTAGGTAGAGTGCGACGCTCACGCGCAGCAGATCTAGGTTCGATTACCGGCTGAACACCTCGAATTTTTCACTGCACCACCTCTTTCGAGCTACTGATGACACTCAAACTTCGCCGTTCGGAGTAGGCAAAAAACTGTAGGTCCCTTCTGTACTTGAGAGAATACAATACAATGCGAATACGATACAATACGAGTAGTTGATGAGCAGCTTAGGCCCTGTTCTCTTATGGGCAATTATTATTATTATTATTAATGCAGAAAAAGAATTTCGACATACATTACAGTTGTGACGAAATATGGCACTTATTAGGATAAGTGATCGCCTGAATATGACTGATATGTGCCCACGCCCGACCGATGCCGCTGAAGCTCTATCAAAATTGATTTTATGTCTCGTATTCGGCGACTTCAATGCAAAAGTTGGTCTGGATGTTAAGACATTCAGGGGAGCGATTATTGATTTCGACCATTTCCTCGTGACAGCAAGATTCAGAGCAGTCGAGCTCCAACGTCAGAAAGTTGTACGAGTACCGGCCAACAAAGAAGAGATTGTTTCGTAGGCATACTGTTTGACGTAGGCATACTACAGAGTCCTTTGCAACTCAGTGAGAGCCTCTCCAGCATGTCTCGCATTTTAGTGAGACACTCTCTAGTTTGCCTGATTCACGTTATATGTTGACGTCTACGTGAACAATATGTAGTTGCATTACCGGTCAGCCATCCATCCATTATTGGCTACTGACCATTTACTACAGATGCTTAGCGGGCATGACCAAGAGACGGTAGTAGTGGAGAGGAAACCCTCACTTTAATCGATGAAGTAGTTTTCCCGCACAGTCTTGAAGAAGTCAGCTCAGCGATTTTCAAATTGATACACGTCACGTTTTTATCGATTTTAAAGCCGCATACAACAGTTTTCATTAAAAAAAATCGGGATCCCGGGAAAACTGATCCGGTTGCTAATAACGTTCGAGAACCTTTGAACTATTCCAAACCTGCTCTTGATTTCGGCAAGGAGAAGTGATGTCGTATGACTTTTTAAATGTTGTGTTAGAGAGTGTAGTGCGGAGGGCAGGTCTAAACACTAAGCACTACCTTCTACTGGAATATACTGATTTCATTAACATTATCACCTTTTCAATCATGGAAGTTGAAGTCCACAAAAGACACCTTTGTTGAGATTCGGCGCAGAATCATCCTTGGCAATCGAAGTTACTTCGGCTTGTTGAAACAGCTAGAATCGAAACTCCTGACTCGATGGACTAAGATAATGCTCAAGCATCTAGGTCCTACCTGTACTCTTATAATGCAAAAATCTAAACTGTGTTTATTTAAAATCGGTTTCATATTTTTATTTGAAGCTTTTGTTGTGGTGCATTAATGTCATTTGACATGAGTTGGTCTGGGGTCTCCGCACCAGACATCTACAGATTCAATTCAAAGCTCGAATATCTCTCTCGAAAATTTCGTTAATGCTCGAATGAAAACTATTCCGTTGTGATTTTGTTTGCAACCCTGATCTGATGCTAGTTCACCCACGCTCAACGGTGGGGAATTGCTAAACAACGATTAAGTGCGACAGGGACCACTGTGGACTTGCAGCAGTTATTCGGTTCACACACGAAGTGATGGAACTGGAGAATTGTGCGGAAACGTACCGTTACAGTGCAGGGCAATAAGTTCTTTATTGTTAAGGATGCTTAAGAGAAAGTAGACGCAATAGGAAAGGTTTTCCAGGCAATTTATACGTGTATCACGACTATGAAAACAAGGCCTTACCTACCCATTTCTACTCCAGATATGAAATACAACAATGGCGTTAAGAGTATCACAGAATATCTCAAAGCCATTTCCAACATTTGATTTTACGTCCACAGCAATGGACGGAATATATAAGTAAAATAAAAAAGTAAAGAAATAGGTTAATTTAGTTATAATCCATTCTTTTTGAAAGATTAAATTAATAATAATAAGAATGACAACAATAATAATAATAATAATAATAATAATAATAATAATAATAATAATAATAATAATAATAATAATAATAATAATAATAATAATAATAATAATAATAATAATAATAATAATAATAATAATAATAATAATAATAATAATAATAATAATAATAATAATAATAATAATAATAATAATAATAATAATAATAATAATAATAATAATAATAATAATAATAATAATAATAATAATAATAATAATAATAATAATAATAATAATAATAATAATAATAATAATAATAATAATAATAATAATAATAATAATAATAATAATAATAATAATAATAATAATAATAATAATAATAATAATAATAATAATAATAATAATAATAATAATAATAATAATAATAATAATAATAATAATAATAATAATAATAATAATAATAATAATAATAATAATAATAATAATAATAATAATAATAATAATAATAATAATAATAATAATAATAATAATAATAATAATAATAATAATAATAATAATAATAATAATAATAATAATAATAATAATAATAATAATAATAATAATAATAATAATAATAATAATAATAATAATAATAATAATAATAATAATAATAATAATAATAATAATAATAATAATAATAATAATAATAATAATAATAATAATAATAATAATAATAATAATAATAATAATAATAATAATAATAATAATAATAATAATAATAATAATAATAATAATAATAATAATAATAATAATAATAATAATAATAATAATAATAATAATAATAATAATAATAATAATAATAATAATAATAATAATAATAATAATAATAATAATAATAATAATAATAATAATAATAATAATAATAATAATAATAATAATAATAATAATAATAATAATAATAATAATAATAATAATAATAATAATAATAATAATAATAATAATAATAATAATAATAATAATAATAATAATAATAATAATAATAATAATAATAATAATAATAATAATAATAATAATAATAATAATAATAATAATAATAATAATAATAATAATAATAATAATAATAATAATAATAATAATAATAATAATAATAATAATAATAATAATAATAATAATAATAATAATAATAATAATAATAATAATAATAATAATAATAATAATAATAATAATAATAATAATAATAATAATAATAATAATAATAATAATAATAATAATAATAATAATAATAATAATAATAATAATAATAATAATAATAATAATAATAATAATAATAATAATAATAATAATAATAATAATAATAATAATAATAATAATAATAATAATAATAATAATAATAATAATAATAATAATAATAATAATAATAATAATAATAATAATAATAATAATAATAATAATAATAATAATAATAATAATAATAATAATAATAATAATAATAATAATAATAATAATAATAATAATAATAATAATAATAATAATAATAATAATAATAATAATAATAATAATAATAATAATAATAATAATAATAATAATAATAATAATAATAATAATAATAATAATAATAATAATAATAATAATAATAATAATAATAATAATAATAATAATAATAATAATAATAATAATAATAATAATAATAATAATAATAATAATAATAATAATAATAATAATAATAATAATAATAATAATAATAATAATAATAATAATAATAATAATAATAATAATAATAATAATAATAATAATAATAATAATAATAATAATAATAATAATAATAATAATAATAATAATAATAATAATAATAATAATAATAATAATAATAATAATAATAATAATAATAATAATAATAATAATAATAATAATAATAATAATAATAATAATAATAATAATAATAATAATAATAATAATAATAATAATAATAATAATAATAATAATAATAATAATAATAATAATAATAATAATAATAATAAAAATAATAATTATAATAAGAGCATGTCCGATGAGTGGAATCTCAGCGTCATTAACCCGGTCCACAACAAAGGAGACCCCTTAGGCTACGGTAATTATCAAGTGATTAGTTTTCTTAACATCGCATACAAGATCCTCTCTGCCGTATTGTGTGAGCGTCCGAAAGCGTTTGTCCACAACCTGATAGGTCCCTATCAGTCTGATTTTACGCTAAGGGAGGCCACGATAGACCAGATCTTCACTTTACAGCAGATCCTGGAAAAGACTCAAGAAATGCAAATCGATACCCACCTACAATGCAACAGAGGACGGCCTAGGCTATGGTGGTGCACACAAGTGGAGAAGGACCGCAACCAACTTGGAGTCTGCAACTGAATTCAGCTGGCAAAAGATTGAGCTGGGTGAAGAAGCACGTTGGTTGAGGTCCAGGTCCATCTCGGACTGTAGCGCCACAGGAAAAATAAGTGACTAGGCAAGATAGCTCAACATCTGTCACCGAACTAAGCTGGCGGTTGTGCGGAGGGCTAACGACCCGCTCACATAAAAAATAAAATTAGCATGAGAGAGCAAGCTGCCTTGGATCTTTAAATAAAAACACAACCACTTTTGAACTGAAAGAAATTCTCACTCAGTGTGGGAAACTTAAATTCGTTTAATGCAGAAAAAGGCCGTCGTGGCGTAGTAGGTAGAGTGCGACGCTCACGCGCAGCAGATCTAGGTTCGATTACCGGCTGAACACCTCGAATTTTTCACTGCACCACCTCTTTCGAGCTACTGATGACACTCAAACTTCGCCGTTCGGAGTAGGCAAAAAACTGTAGGTCCCTTCTGTACTTGAGAGAATACAATACAATGCGAATACGATACAATACGAGTAGTTGATGAGCAGCTTAGGCCCTGTTCTCTTATGGGCAATTATTATTATTATTATTAATGCAGAAAAAGAATTTCGACATACATTACAGTTGTGACGAAATATGGCACTTATTAGGATAAGTGATCGCCTGAATATGACTGATATGTGCCCACGCCCGACCGATGCCGCTGAAGCTCTATCAAAATTGATTTTATGTCTCGTATTCGGCGACTTCAATGCAAAAGTTGGTCTGGATGTTAAGACATTCAGGGGAGCGATTATTGATTTCGACCATTTCCTCGTGACAGCAAGATTCAGAGCAGTCGAGCTCCAACGTCAGAAAGTTGTACGAGTACCGGCCAACAAAGAAGAGATTGTTTCGTAGGCATACTGTTTGACGTAGGCATACTACAGAGTCCTTTGCAACTCAGTGAGAGCCTCTCCAGCATGTCTCGCATTTTAGTGAGACACTCTCTAGTTTGCCTGATTCACGTTATATGTTGACGTCTACGTGAACAATATGTAGTTGCATTACCGGTCAGCCATCCATCCATTATTGGCTACTGACCATTTACTACAGATGCTTAGCGGGCATGACCAAGAGACGGTAGTAGTGGAGAGGAAACCCACACTTTAATCGATGAAGTAGTTTTCCCGCACAGTCTTGAAGAAGTCAGCTCAGCGATTTTCAAATTGATACACGTCACGTTTTTATCGATTTTAAAGCCGCATACAACAGTTTTCATTAAAAAAAATCGGGATCCCGGGAAAACTGATCCGGTTGCTAATAACGTTCGAGAACCTTTGGACTATTCCAAACCTGCTCTTGATTTCGGCAAGGAGAAGTGATGTCGTATGACTTTTTAAATGTTGTGTTAGAGAGTGTAGTGCGGAGGGCAGGTCTAAACACTAAGCACTACCTTCTACTGGAATATACTGATTTCATTAACATTATCACCTTTTCAATCATGGAAGTTGAAGTCCACAAAAGACACCTTTGTTGAGATTCGGCGCAGAATCATCCTTGGCAATCGAAGTTACTTCGGCTTGTTGAAACAGCTAGAATCGAAACTCCTGACTCGATGGACTAAGATAATGCTCAAGCATCTAGGTCCTACCTGTACTCTTATAATGCAAAAATCTAAACTGTGTTTATTTAAAATCGGTTTCATATTTTTATTTGAAGCTTTTGTTGTGGTGCATTAATGTCATTTGACATGAGTTGGTCTGGGGTCTCCGCACCAGACATCTACAGATTCAATTCAAAGCTCGAATATCTCTCTCGAAAATTTCGTTAATGCTCGAATGAAAACTATTCCGTTGTGATTTTGTTTGCAACCCTGATCTGATGCTAGTTCACCCACGCTCAACGGTGGGGAATTGCTAAACAACGATTAAGTGCGACAGGGACCACTGTGGACTTGCAGCAGTTATTCGGTTCACACACGAAGTGATGGAACTGGAGAATTGTGCGGAAACGTACCGTTACAGTGCAGGGCAATAAGTTCTTTATTGTTAAGGATGCTTAAGAGAAAGTAGACGCAATAGGAAAGGTTTTCCAGGCAATTTATACGTGTATCACGACTATGAAAACAAGGCCTTACCTACCCATTTCTACTCCAGATATGAAATACAACAATGGCGTTAAGAGCATCACAGAATATCTCAAAGCCATTTCCAACATTTGATTTTACGTCCACAGCAATGGACGGAATATATAAGTAAAATAAAAAAGTAAAGAAATAGGTTAATTTAGTTATAATCCATTCTTTTTGAAAGATTAAATTAATAATAATAAGAATGACAACAATAATAATAATAATAATAATAATAATAATAATAATAATAATAATAATAATAATAATAATAATAATAATAATAATAATAATAATAATAATAATAATAATAATAATAATAATAATAATAATAATAATAATAATAATAATAATAATAATAATAATAATAATAATAATAATAATAATAATAATAATAATAATAATAATAATAATAATAATAATAATAATAATAATAATAATAATAATAATAATAATAATAATAATAATAATAATAATAATAATAATAATAATAATAATAATAATAATAATAATAATAATAATAATAATAATAATAATAATAATAATAATAATAATAATAATAATAATAATAATAATAATAATAATAATAATAATAATAATAATAATAATAATAATAATAATAATAATAATAATAATAATAATAATAATAATAATAATAATAATAATAATAATAATAATAATAATAATAATAATAATAATAATAATAATAATAATAATAATAATAATAATAATAATAATAATAATAATAATAATAATAATAATAATAATAATAATAATAATAATAATAATAATAATAATAATAATAATAATAATAATAATAATAATAATAATAATAATAATAATAATAATAATAATAATAATAATAATAATAATAATAATAATAATAATAATAATAATAATAATAATAATAATAATAATAATAATAATAATAATAATAATAATAATAATAATAATAATAATAATAATAATAATAATAATAATAATAATAATAATAATAATAATAATAATAATAATAATAATAATAATAATAATAATAATAATAATAATAATAATAATAATAATAATAATAATAATAATAATAATAATAATAATAATAATAATAATAATAATAATAATAATAATAATAATAATAATAATAATAATAATAATAATAATAATAATAATAATAATAATAATAATAATAATAATAATAATAATAATAATAATAATAATAATAATAATAATAATAATAATAATAATAATAATAATAATAATAATAATAATAATAATAATAATAATAATAATAATAATAATAATAATAATAATAATAATAATAATAATAATAATAATAATAATAATAATAATAATAATAATAATAATAATAATAATAATAATAATAATAATAATAATAATAATAATAATAATAATAATAATAATAATAATAATAATAATAATAATAATAATAATAATAATAATAATAATAATAATAATAATAATAATAATAATAATAATAATAATAATAATAATAATAATAATAATAATAATAATAATAATAATAATAATAATAATAATAATAATAATAATAATAATAATAATAATAATAATAATAATAATAATAATAATAATAATAATAATAATAATAATAATAATAATAATAATAATAATAATAATAATAATAATAATAATAATAATAATAATAATAATAATAATAATAATAATAATAATAATAATAATAATAATAATAATAATAATAATAATAATAATAATAATAATAATAATAATAATAATAATAATAATAATAATAATAATAATAATAATAATAATAATAATAATAATAATAATAATAATAATAATAATAATAATAATAATAATAATAATAATAATAATAATAATAATAATAATAATAATAATAATAATAATAATAATAATAATAATAATAATAATAATAATAATAATAATAATAATAATAATAATAATAATAATAATAATAATAATAATAATAATAATAATAATAATAATAATAATAATAATAATAATAATAATAATAATAATAATAATAATAATAATAATAATAATAATAATAATAATAATAATAATAATAATAATAATAATAATAATAATAATAATAATAATAATAATAATAATAATAATAATAATAATAATAATAATAATAATAATAATAATAATAATAATAATAATAATAATAATAATAATAATAATAATAATAATAATAATAATAATAATAATAATAATAATAATAATAATAATAATAATAATAATAATAATAATAATAATAATAATAATAATAATAATAATAATAATAATAATAATAATAATAATAATAATAATAATAATAATAATAATAATAATAATAATAATAATAATAATAATAATAATAATAATAATAATAATAATAATAATAATAATAATAATAATAATAATAATAATAATAATAATAATAATAATAATAATAATAATAATAATAATAATAATAATAATAATAATAATAATAATAATAATAATAATAATAATAATAATAATAATAATAATAATAATAATAATAATAATAATAATAATAATAATAATAATAATAATAATAATAATAATAATAATAATAATAATAATAATAATAATAATAATAATAATAATAATAATAATAATAATAATAATAATAATAATAATAATAATAATAATAATAATAATAATAATAATAATAATAATAATAATAATAATAATAATAATAATAATAATAATAATAATAATAATAATAATAATAATAATAATAATAATAATAATAATAATAATAATAATAATAATAATAATAATAATAATAATAATAATAATAATAATAATAATAATAATAATAATAATAATAATAATAATAATAATAATAATAATAATAATAATAATAATAATAATAATAATAATAATAATAATAATAATAATAATAATAATAATAATAATAATAATAATAATAATAATAATAATAATAATAATAATAATAATAATAATAATAATAATAATAATAATAATAATAATAATAATAATAATAATAATAATAATAATAATAATAATAATAATAATAATAATAATAATAATAATAATAATAATAATAATAATAATAATAATAATAATAATAATAATAATAATAATAATAATAATAATAATAATAATAATAATAATAATAATAATAATAATAATAATAATAATAATAATAATAATAATAATAATAATAATAATAATAATAATAATAATAATAATAATAATAATAATAATAATAATAATAATAATAATAATAATAATAATAATAATAATAATAATAATAATAATAATAATAATAATAATAATAATAATAATAATAATAATAATAATAATAATAATAATAATAATAATAATAATAATAATAATAATAATAATAATAAAAATAATAATTATAATAAGAGCATGTCCGATGAGTGGAATCTCAGCGTCATTAACCCGGTCCACAACAAAGGAGACCCCTTAGGCTACGGTAATTATCAAGTGATTAGTTTTCTTAACATCGCATACAAGATCCTCTCTGCCGTATTGTGTGAGCGTCCGAAAGCGTTTGTCCACAACCTGATAGGTCCCTATCAGTCTGATTTTACGCTAAGGGAGGCCACGATAGACCAGATCTTCACTTTACAGCAGATCCTGGAAAAGACTCAAGAAATGCAAATCGATACCCACCTACAATGCAACAGAGGACGGCCTAGGCTATGGTGGTGCACACAAGTGGAGAAGGACCGCAACCAACTTGGAGTCTGCAACTGAATTCAGCTGGCAAAAGATTGAGCTGGGTGAAGAAGCACGTTGGTTGAGGTCCAGGTCCATCTCGGACTGTAGCGCCACAGGAAAAATAAGTGACTAGGCAAGATAGCTCAACATCTGTCACCGAACTAAGCTGGCGGTTGTGCGGAGGGCTAACGACCCGCTCACATAAAAAATAAAATTAGCATGAGAGAGCAAGCTGCCTTGGATCTTTAAATAAAAACACAACCACTTTTGAACTGAAAGAAATTCTCACTCAGTGTGGGAAACTTAAATTCGTTTAATGCAGAAAAAGGCCGTCGTGGCGTAGTAGGTAGAGTGCGACGCTCACGCGCAGCAGATCTAGGTTCGATTACCGGCTGAACACCTCGAATTTTTCACTGCACCACCTCTTTCGAGCTACTGATGACACTCAAACTTCGCCGTTCGGAGTAGGCAAAAAACTGTAGGTCCCTTCTGTACTTGAGAGAATACAATACAATGCGAATACGATACAATACGAGTAGTTGATGAGCAGCTTAGGCCCTGTTCTCTTATGGGCAATTATTATTATTATTATTAATGCAGAAAAAGAATTTCGACATACATTACAGTTGTGACGAAATATGGCACTTATTAGGATAAGTGATCGCCTGAATATGACTGATATGTGCCCACGCCCGACCGATGCCGCTGAAGCTCTATCAAAATTGATTTTATGTCTCGTATTCGGCGACTTCAATGCAAAAGTTGGTCTGGATGTTAAGACATTCAGGGGAGCGATTATTGATTTCGACCATTTCCTCGTGACAGCAAGATTCAGAGCAGTCGAGCTCCAACGTCAGAAAGTTGTACGAGTACCGGCCAACAAAGAAGAGATTGTTTCGTAGGCATACTGTTTGACGTAGGCATACTACAGAGTCCTTTGCAACTCAGTGAGAGCCTCTCCAGCATGTCTCGCATTTTAGTGAGACACTCTCTAGTTTGCCTGATTCACGTTATATGTTGACGTCTACGTGAACAATATGTAGTTGCATTACCGGTCAGCCATCCATCCATTATTGGCTACTGACCATTTACTACAGATGCTTAGCGGGCATGACCAAGAGACGGTAGTAGTGGAGAGGAAACCCTCACTTTAATCGATGAAGTAGTTTTCCCGCACAGTCTTGAAGAAGTCAGCTCAGCGATTTTCAAATTGATACACGTCACGTTTTTATCGATTTTAAAGCCGCATACAACAGTTTTCATTAAAAAAAATCGGGATCCCGGGAAAACTGATCCGGTTGCTAATAACGTTCGAGAACCTTTGAACTATTCCAAACCTGCTCTTGATTTCGGCAAGGAGAAGTGATGTCGTATGACTTTTTAAATGTTGTGTTAGAGAGTGTAGTGCGGAGGGCAGGTCTAAACACTAAGCACTACCTTCTACTGGAATATACTGATTTCATTAACATTATCACCTTTTCAATCATGGAAGTTGAAGTCCACAAAAGACACCTTTGTTGAGATTCGGCGCAGAATCATCCTTGGCAATCGAAGTTACTTCGGCTTGTTGAAACAGCTAGAATCGAAACTCCTGACTCGATGGACTAAGATAATGCTCAAGCATCTAGGTCCTACCTGTACTCTTATAATGCAAAAATCTAAACTGTGTTTATTTAAAATCGGTTTCATATTTTTATTTGAAGCTTTTGTTGTGGTGCATTAATGTCATTTGACATGAGTTGGTCTGGGGTCTCCGCACCAGACATCTACAGATTCAATTCAAAGCTCGAATATCTCTCTCGAAAATTTCGTTAATGCTCGAATGAAAACTATTCCGTTGTGATTTTGTTTGCAACCCTGATCTGATGCTAGTTCACCCACGCTCAACGGTGGGGAATTGCTAAACAACGATTAAGTGCGACAGGGACCACTGTGGACTTGCAGCAGTTATTCGGTTCACACACGAAGTGATGGAACTGGAGAATTGTGCGGAAACGTACCGTTACAGTGCAGGGCAATAAGTTCTTTATTGTTAAGGATGCTTAAGAGAAAGTAGACGCAATAGGAAAGGTTTTCCAGGCAATTTATACGTGTATCACGACTATGAAAACAAGGCCTTACCTACCCATTTCTACTCCAGATATGAAATACAACAATGGCGTTAAGAGCATCACAGAATATCTCAAAGCCATTTCCAACATTTGATTTTACGTCCACAGCAATGGACGGAATACCGAATGTTGCATTTTGCCATCTGAAAGTAGTAGTACAGTTCTGTAACATATAGGGAGCGCCTCTAACAAAAAATTAATTTTTAATTAACAAATTTTGCTAGCGGCGTCCCATATTTATATATTCCCTGGGTCTTATTCCCACGTATGTAAGACTATCACAGTAAGTAAAATAAAAAAGTAAAGAAATAGGTTAATTTAGTTATAATCCATTCTTTTTGAAAGATTAAATTAATAATAATAAGAATGACAACAACAATAATAATAATAATAATAATAATAATAATAATAATAATAATAATAATAATAATAATAATAATAATAATAATAATAATAATAATAATAATAATAATAATAATAATAATAATAATAATAATAATAATAATAATAATAATAATAATAATAATAATAATAATAATAATAATAATAATAATAATAATAATAATAATAATAATAATAATAATAATAATAATAATAATAATAATAATAATAATAATAATAATAATAATAATAATAATAATAATAATAATAATAATAATAATAATAATAATAATAATAATAATAATAATAATAATAATAATAATAATAATAATAATAATAATAATAATAATAATAATAATAATAATAATAATAATAATAATAATAATAATAATAATAATAATAATAATAATAATAATAATAATAATAATAATAATAATAATAATAATAATAATAATAATAATAATAATAATAATAATAATAATAATAATAATAATAATAATAATAATAATAATAATAATAATAATAATAATAATAATAATAATAATAATAATAATAATAATAATAATAATAATAATAATAATAATAATAATAATAATAATAATAATAATAATAATAATAATAATAATAATAATAATAATAATAATAATAATAATAATAATAATAATAATAATAATAATAATAATAATAATAATAATAATAATAATAATAATAATAATAATAATAATAATAATAATAATAATAATAATAATAATAATAATAATAATAATAATAATAATAATAATAATAATAATAATAATAATAATAATAATAATAATAATAATAATAATAATAATAATAATAATAATAATAATAATAATAATAATAATAATAATAATAATAATAATAATAATAATAATAATAATAATAATAATAATAATAATAATAATAATAATAATAATAATAATAATAATAATAATAATAATAATAATAATAATAATAATAATAATAATAATAATAATAATAATAATAATAATAATAATAATAATAATAATAATAATAATAATAATAATAATAATAATAATAATAATAATAATAATAATAATAATAATAATAATAATAATAATAATAATAATAATAATAATAATAATAATAATAATAATAATAATAATAATAATAATAATAATAATAATAATAATAATAATAATAATAATAATAATAATAATAATAATAATAATAATAATAATAATAATAATAATAATAATAATAATAATAATAATAATAATAATAATAATAATAATAATAATAATAATAATAATAATAATAATAATAATAATAATAATAATAATAATAATAATAATAATAATAATAATAATAATAATAATAATAATAATAATAATAATAATAATAATAATAATAATAATAATAATAATAATAATAATAATAATAATAATAATAATAATAATAATAATAATAATAATAATAATAATAATAATAATAATAATAATAATAATAATAATAATAATAATAATAATAATAATAATAATAATAATAATAATAATAATAATAATAATAATAATAATAATAATAATAATAATAATAATAATAATAATAATAATAATAATAATAATAATAATAATAATAATAATAATAATAATAATAATAATAATAATAATAATAATAATAATAATAATAATAATAATAATAATAATAATAATAATAATAATAATAATAATAATAATAATAATAATAATAATAATAATAATAATAATAATAATAATAATAATAATAATAATAATAATAATAATAATAATAATAATAATAATAATAATAATAATAATAATAATAATAATAATAATAATAATAATAATAATAATAATAATAATAATAATAATAATAATAATAATAATAATAATAATAATAATAATAATAATAATAATAATAATAATAATAATAATAATAATAATAATAATAATAATAATAATAATAATAATAATAATAATAATAATAATAATAATAATAATAATAATAATAATAATAATAATAATAATAATAATAATAATAATAATAATAATAATAATAATAATAATAATAATAATAATAATAATAATAATAATAATAATAATAATAATAATAATAATAATAATAATAATAATAATAATAATAATAATAATAATAATAATAATAATAATAATAATAATAATAATAATAATAATAATAATAATAATAATAATAATAATAATAATAATAATAATAATAATAATAATAATAATAATAATAATAATAATAATAATAATAATAATAATAATAATAATAATAATAATAATAATAATAATAATAATAATAATAATAATAATAATAATAATAATAATAATAATAATAATAATAATAATAATAATAATAATAATAATAATAATAATAATAATAATAATAATAATAATAATAATAATAATAATAATAATAATAATAATAATAATAATAATAATAATAATAATAATAATAATAATAATAATAATAATAATAATAATAATAATAATAATAATAATAATAATAATAATAATAATAATAATAATAATAATAATAATAATAATAATAATAATAATAATAATAATAATAATAATAATAATAATAATAATAATAATAATAATAATAATAATAATAATAATAATAATAATAATAATAATAATAATAATAATAATAATAATAATAATAATAATAATAATAATAATAATAATAATAATAATAATAATAATAATAATAATAATAATAATAATAATAATAATAATAATAATAATAATAATAATAATAATAATAATAATAATAATAATAATAATAATAATAATAATAATAATAATAATAATAATAATAATAATAATAATAATAATAATAATAATAATAATAATAATAATAATAATAATAATAATAATAATAATAATAATAATAATAATAATAATAATAATAATAATAATAATAATAATAATAATAATAATAATAATAATAATAATAATAATAATAATAATAATAATAATAATAATAATAATAATAATAATAATAATAATAATAATAATAATAATAATAATAATAATAATAATAATAATAATAATAATAATAATAATAATAATAATAATAATAATAATAATAATAATAATAATAATAATAATAATAATAATAATAATAATAATAATAATAATAATAATAATAATAATAATAATAATAATAATAATAATAATAATAATAATAATAATAATAATAATAATAATAATAATAATAATAATAATAATAATAATAATAATAATAATAATAATAATAATAATAATAATAATAATAATAATAATAATAATAATAATAATAATAATAATAATAATAATAATAATAATAATAATAATAATAATAATAATAATAATAATAATAATAATAATAATAATAATAATAATAATAATAATAATAATAATAATAATAATAATAATAATAATAATAATAATAATAATAATAATAATAATAATAATAATAATAATAATAATAATAATAATAATAATAATAATAATAATAATAATAATAATAATAATAATAATAATAATAATAATAATAATAATAATAATAATAATAATAATAATAATAATAATAATAATAATAATAATAATAATAATAATAATAATAATAATAATAATAATAATAATAATAATAATAATAATAATAATAATAATAATAATAATAATAATAATAATAATAATAATAATAATAATAATAATAATAATAATAATAATAATAATAATAATAATAATAATAATAATAATAATAATAATAATAATAATAATAATAATAATAATAATAATAATAATAATAATAATAATAATAATAATAATAATAATAATAATAATAATAATAATAATAATAATAATAATAATAATAATAATAATAATAATAATAATAATAATAATAATAATAATAATAATAATAATAATAATAATAATAATAATAATAATAATAATAATAATAATAATAATAATAATAATAATAATAATAATAATAATAATAATAATAATAATAATAATAATAATAATAATAATAATAATAATAATAATAATAATAATAATAATAATAATAATAATAATAATAATAATAATAATAATAATAATAATAATAATAATAATAATAATAATAATAATAATAATAATAATAATAATAATAATAATAATAATAATAATAATAATAATAATAATAATAATAATAATAATAATAATAATAATAATAATAATAATAATAATAATAATAATAATAATAATAATAATAATAATAATAATAATAATAATAATAATAATAATAATAATAATAATAATAATAATAATAATAATAATAATAATAATAATAATAATAATAATAATAATAATAATAATAATAATAATAATAATAATAATAATAATAATAATAATAATAAAAATAATAATTATAATAAGAGCATGTCCGATGAGTGGAATCTCAGCGTCATTAACCCGGTCCACAACAAAGGAGACCCCTTAGGCTACGGTAATTATCAAGTGATTAGTTTTCTTAACATCGCATACAAGATCCTCTCTGCCGTATTGTGTGAGCGTCCGAAAGCGTTTGTCCACAACCTGATAGGTCCCTATCAGTCTGATTTTACGCTAAGGGAGGCCACGATAGACCAGATCTTCACTTTACAGCAGATCCTGGAAAAGACTCAAGAAATGCAAATCGATACCCACCTACAATGCAACAGAGGACGGCCTAGGCTATGGTGGTGCACACAAGTGGAGAAGGACCGCAACCAACTTGGAGTCTGCAACTGAATTCAGCTGGCAAAAGATTGAGCTGGGTGAAGAAGCACGTTGGTTGAGGTCCAGGTCCATCTCGGACTGTAGCGCCACAGGAAAAATAAATGACTAGGATCTTTAAATAAAAACACAACCACTTTTGAACTGAAAGAAATTCTCACTCAGTGTGGGAAACTTAAATTCGTTTAATGCAGAAAAAGGCCGTCGTGGCGTAGTAGGTAGAGTGCGACGCTCACGCGCAGCAGATCTAGGTTCGATTACCGGCTGAACACCTCGAATTTTTCACTGCACCACCTCTTTCGAGCTACTGATGACACTCAAACTTCGCCGTTCGGAGTAGGCAAAAAACTGTAGGTCCCTTCTGTACTTGAGAGAATACAATACAATGCGAATACGATACAATACGAGTAGTTGATGAGCAGCTTAGGCCCTGTTCTCTTATGGGCAATTATTATTATTATTATTAATGCAGAAAAAGAATTTCGACATACATTACAGTTGTGACGAAATATGGCACTTATTAGGATAAGTGATCGCCTGAATATGACTGATATGTGCCCACGCCCGACCGATGCCGCTGAAGCTCTATCAAAATTGATTTTATGTCTCGTATTCGGCGACTTCAATGCAAAAGTTGGTCTGGATGTTAAGACATTCAGGGGAGCGATTATTGATTTCGACCATTTCCTCGTGACAGCAAGATTCAGAGCAGTCGAGCTCCAACGTCAGAAAGTTGTACGAGTACCGGCCAACAAAGAAGAGATTGTTTCGTAGGCATACTGTTTGACGTAGGCATACTACAGAGTCCTTTGCAACTCAGTGAGAGCCTCTCCAGCATGTCTCGCATTTTAGTGAGACACTCTCTAGTTTGCCTGATTCACGTTATATGTTGACGTCTACGTGAACAATATGTAGTTGCATTACCGGTCAGCCATCCATCCATTATTGGCTACTGACCATTTACTACAGATGCTTAGCGGGCATGACCAAGAGACGGTAGTAGTGGAGAGGAAACCCTCACTTTAATCGATGAAGTAGTTTTCCCGCACAGTCTTGAAGAAGTCAGCTCAGCGATTTTCAAATTGATACACGTCACGTTTTTATCGATTTTAAAGCCGCATACAACAGTTTTCATTAAAAAAAATCGGGATCCCGGGAAAACTGATCCGGTTGCTAATAACGTTCGAGAACCTTTGAACTATTCCAAACCTGCTCTTGATTTCGGCAAGGAGAAGTGATGTCGTATGACTTTTTAAATGTTGTGTTAGAGAGTGTAGTGCGGAGGGCAGGTCTAAACACTAAGCACTACCTTCTACTGGAATATACTGATTTCATTAACATTATCACCTTTTCAATCATGGAAGTTGAAGTCCACAAAAGACACCTTTGTTGAGATTCGGCGCAGAATCATCCTTGGCAATCGAAGTTACTTCGGCTTGTTGAAACAGCTAGAATCGAAACTCCTGACTCGATGGACTAAGATAATGCTCAAGCATCTAGGTCCTACCTGTACTCTTATAATGCAAAAATCTAAACTGTGTTTATTTAAAATCGGTTTCATATTTTTATTTGAAGCTTTTGTTGTGGTGCATTAATGTCATTTGACATGAGTTGGTCTGGGGTCTCCGCACCAGACATCTACAGATTCAATTCAAAGCTCGAATATCTCTCTCGAAAATTTCGTTAATGCTCGAATGAAAACTATTCCGTTGTGATTTTGTTTGCAACCCTGATCTGATGCTAGTTCACCCACGCTCAACGGTGGGGAATTGCTAAACAACGATTAAGTGCGACAGGGACCACTGTGGACTTGCAGCAGTTATTCGGTTCACACACGAAGTGATGGAACTGGAGAATTGTGCGGAAACGTACCGTTACAGTGCAGGGCAATAAGTTCTTTATTGTTAAGGATGCTTAAGAGAAAGTAGACGCAATAGGAAAGGTTTTCCAGGCAATTTATACGTGTATCACGACTATGAAAACAAGGCCTTACCTACCCATTTCTACTCCAGATATGAAATACAACAATGGCGTTAAGAGCATCACAGAATATCTCAAAGCCATTTCCAACATTTGATTTTACGTCCACAGCAATGGACGGAATACCGAATGTTGCATTTTGCCATCTGAAAGTAGTAGTACAGTTCTGTAACATATAGGGAGCGCCTCTAACAAAAAATTAATTTTTAATTAACAAATTTTGCTAGCGGCGTCCCATATTTATATATTCCCTGGGTCTTATTCCCACGTATGTAAGACTATCACAGTAAGTAAAATAAAAAAGTAAAGAAATAGGTTAATTTAGTTATAATCCATTCTTTTTGAAAGATTAAATTAATAATAATAAGAATGACAACAATAATAATAATAATAATAATAATAATAATAATAATAATAATAATAATAATAATAATAATAATAATAATAATAATAATAATAATAATAATAATAATAATAATAATAATAATAATAATAATAATAATAATAATAATAATAATAATAATAATAATAATAATAATAATAATAATAATAATAATAATAATAATAATAATAATAATAATAATAATAATAATAATAATAATAATAATAATAATAATAATAATAATAATAATAATAATAATAATAATAATAATAATAATAATAATAATAATAATAATAATAATAATAATAATAATAATAATAATAATAATAATAATAATAATAATAATAATAATAATAATAATAATAATAATAATAATAATAATAATAATAATAATAATAATAATAATAATAATAATAATAATAATAATAATAATAATAATAATAATAATAATAATAATAATAATAATAATAATAATAATAATAATAATAATAATAATAATAATAATAATAATAATAATAATAATAATAATAATAATAATAATAATAATAATAATAATAATAATAATAATAATAATAATAATAATAATAATAATAATAATAATAATAATAATAATAATAATAATAATAATAATAATAATAATAATAATAATAATAATAATAATAATAATAATAATAATAATAATAATAATAATAATAATAATAATAATAATAATAATAATAATAATAATAATAATAATAATAATAATAATAATAATAATAATAATAATAATAATAATAATAATAATAATAATAATAATAATAATAATAATAATAATAATAATAATAATAATAATAATAATAATAATAATAATAATAATAATAATAATAATAATAATAATAATAATAATAATAATAATAATAATAATAATAATAATAATAATAATAATAATAATAATAATAATAATAATAATAATAATAATAATAATAATAATAATAATAATAATAATAATAATAATAATAATAATAATAATAATAATAATAATAATAATAATAATAATAATAATAATAATAATAATAATAATAATAATAATAATAATAATAATAATAATAATAATAATAATAATAATAATAATAATAATAATAATAATAATAATAATAATAATAATAATAATAATAATAATAATAATAATAATAATAATAATAATAATAATAATAATAATAATAATAATAATAATAATAATAATAATAATAATAATAATAATAATAATAATAATAATAATAATAATAATAATAATAATAATAATAATAATAATAATAATAATAATAATAATAATAATAATAATAATAATAATAATAATAATAATAATAATAATAATAATAATAATAATAATAATAATAATAATAATAATAATAATAATAATAATAATAATAATAATAATAATAATAATAATAATAATAATAATAATAATAATAATAATAATAATAATAATAATAATAATAATAATAATAATAATAATAATAATAATAATAATAATAATAATAATAATAATAATAATAATAATAATAATAATAATAATAATAATAATAATAATAATAATAATAATAATAATAATAATAATAATAATAATAATAATAATAATAATAATAATAATAATAATAATAATAATAATAATAATAATAATAATAATAATAATAATAATAATAATAATAATAATAATAATAATAATAATAATAATAATAATAATAATAATAATAATAATAATAATAATAATAATAATAATAATAATAATAATAATAATAATAATAATAATAATAATAATAATAATAATAATAATAATAATAATAATAATAATAATAATAATAATAATAATAATAATAATAATAATAATAATAATAATAATAATAATAATAATAATAATAATAATAATAATAATAATAATAATAATAATAATAATAATAATAATAATAATAATAATAATAATAATAATAATAATAATAATAATAATAATAATAATAATAATAATAATAATAATAATAATAATAATAATAATAATAATAATAATAATAATAATAATAATAATAATAATAATAATAATAATAATAATAATAATAATAATAATAATAATAATAATAATAATAATAATAATAATAATAATAATAATAATAATAATAATAATAATAATAATAATAATAATAATAATAATAATAATAATAATAATAATAATAATAATAATAATAATAATAATAATAATAATAATAATAATAATAATAATAATAATAATAATAATAATAATAATAATAATAATAATAATAATAATAATAATAATAATAATAATAATAATAATAATAATAATAATAATAATAATAATAATAATAATAATAATAATAATAATAATAATAATAATAATAATAATAATAATAATAATAATAATAATAATAATAATAATAATAATAATAATAATAATAATAATAATAATAATAATAATAATAATAATAATAATAATAATAATAATAATAATAATAATAATAATAATAATAATAATAATAATAATAATAATAATAATAATAATAATAATAATAATAATAATAATAATAATAATAATAATAATAATAATAATAATAATAATAATAATAATAATAATAATAATAATAATAATAATAATAATAATAATAATAATAATAATAATAATAATAATAATAATAATAATAATAATAATAATAATAATAATAATAATAATAATAATAATAATAATAATAATAATAATAATAATAATAATAATAATAATAATAATAATAATAATAATAATAATAATAATAATAATAATAATAATAATAATAATAATAATAATAATAATAATAATAATAATAATAATAATAATAATAATAATAATAATAATAATAATAATAATAATAATAATAATAATAATAATAATAATAATAATAATAATAATAATAATAATAATAATAATAATAATAATAATAATAATAAAAATAATAATTCTAATAAGAGCATGTCCGATGAGTGGAATCTCAGCGTCATTAACCCGGTCCACAACAAAGGAGACCCCTTAGGCTACGGTAATTATCAAGTGATTAGTTTTCTTAACATCGCATACAAGATCCTCTCTGCCGTATTGTGTGAGCGTCCGAAAGCGTTTGTCCACAACCTGATAGGTCCCTATCAGTCTGATTTTACGCTAAGGGAGGCCACGATAGACCAGATCTTCACTTTACAGCAGATCCTGGAAAAGACTCAAGAAATGCAAATCGATACCCACCTACAATGCAACAGAGGACGGCCTAGGCTATGGTGGTGCACACAAGTGGAGAAGGACCGCAACCAACTTGGAGTCTGCAACTGAATTCAGCTGGCAAAAGATTGAGCTGGGTGAAGAAGCACGTTGGTTGAGGTCCAGGTCCATCTCGGACTGTAGCGCCACAGGAAAAATAAGTGACTAGGCAAGATAGCTCAACATCTGTCACCGAACTAAGCTGGCGGTTGTGCGGAGGGCTAACGACCCGCTCACATAAAAAATAAAATTAGCATGAGAGAGCAAGCTGCCTTGGATCTTTAAATAAAAACACAACCACTTTTGAACTGAAAGAAATTCTCACTCAGTGTGGGAAACTTAAATTCGTTTAATGCAGAAAAAGGCCGTCGTGGCGTAGTAGGTAGAGTGCGACGCTCACGCGCAGCAGATCTAGGTTCGATTACCGGCTGAACACCTCGAATTTTTCACTGCACCACCTCTTTCGAGCTACTGATGACACTCAAACTTCGCCGTTCGGAGTAGGCAAAAAACTGTAGGTCCCTTCTGTACTTGAGAGAATACAATACAATGCGAATACGATACAATACGAGTAGTTGATGAGCAGCTTAGGCCCTGTTCTCTTATGGGCAATTATTATTATTATTATTAATGCAGAAAAAGAATTTCGACATACATTACAGTTGTGACGAAATATGGCACTTATTAGGATAAGTGATCGCCTGAATATGACTGATATGTGCCCACGCCCGACCGATGCCGCTGAAGCTCTATCAAAATTGATTTTATGTCTCGTATTCGGCGACTTCAATGCAAAAGTTGGTCTGGATGTTAAGACATTCAGGGGAGCGATTATTGATTTCGACCATTTCCTCGTGACAGCAAGATTCAGAGCATTCGAGCTCCAACGTCAGAAAGTTGTACGAGTACCGGCCAACAAAGAAGAGATTGTTTCGTAGGCATACTGTTTGACGTAGGCATACTACAGAGTCCTTTGCAACTCAGTGAGAGCCTCTCCAGCATGTCTCGCATTTTAGTGAGACACTCTCTAGTTTGCCTGATTCACGTTATATGTTGACGTCTACGTGAACAATATGTAGTTGCATTACCGGTCAGCCATCCATCCATTATTGGCTACTGACCATTTACTACAGATGCTTAGCGGGCATGACCAAGAGACGGTAGTAGTGGAGAGGAAACCCTCACTTTAATCGATGAAGTAGTTTTCCCGCACAGTCTTGAAGAAGTCAGCTCAGCGATTTTCAAATTGATACACGTCACGTTTTTATCGATTTTAAAGCCGCATACAACAGTTTTCATTAAAAAAAATCGGGATCCCGGGAAAACTGATCCGGTTGCTAATAACGTTCGAGAACCTTTGAACTATTCCAAACCTGCTCTTGATTTCGGCAAGGAGAAGTGATGTCGTATGACTTTTTAAATGTTGTGTTAGAGAGTGTAGTGCGGAGGGCAGGTCTAAACACTAAGCACTACCTTCTACTGGAATATACTGATTTCATTAACATTATCACCTTTTCAATCATGGAAGTTGAAGTCCACAAAAGACACCTTTGTTGAGATTCGGCGCAGAATCATCCTTGGCAATCGAAGTTACTTCGGCTTGTTGAAACAGCTAGAATCGAAACTCCTGACTCGATGGACTAAGATAATGCTCAAGCATCTAGGTCCTACCTGTACTCTTATAATGCAAAAATCTAAACTGTGTTTATTTAAAATCGGTTTCATATTTTTATTTGAAGCTTTTGTTGTGGTGCATTAATGTCATTTGACATGAGTTGGTCTGGGGTCTCCGCACCAGACATCTACAGATTCAATTCAAAGCTCGAATATCTCTCTCGAAAATTTCGTTAATGCTCGAATGAAAACTATTCCGTTGTGATTTTGTTTGCAACCCTGATCTGATGCTAGTTCACCCACGCTCAACGGTGGGGAATTGCTAAACAACGATTAAGTGCGACAGGGACCACTGTGGACTTGCAGCAGTTATTCGGTTCACACACGAAGTGATGGAACTGGAGAATTGTGCGGAAACGTACCGTTACAGTGCAGGGCAATAAGTTCTTTATTGTTAAGGATGCTTAAGAGAAAGTAGACGCAATAGGAAAGGTTTTCCAGGCAATTTATACGTGTATCACGACTATGAAAACAAGGCCTTACCTACCCATTTCTACTCCAGATATGAAATACAACAATGGCGTTAAGAGCATCACAGAATATCTCAAAGCCATTTCCAACATTTGATTTTACGTCCACAGCAATGGACGGAATACCGAATGTTGCATTTTGCCATCTGAAAGTAGTAGTACAGTTCTGTAACATATAGGGAGCGCCTCTAACAAAAAATTAATTTTTAATTAACAAATTTTGCTAGCGGCGTCCCATATTTATATATTCCCTGGGTCTTATTCCCACGTATGTAAGACTATCACAGTAAGTAAAATAAAAAAGTAAAGAAATAGGTTAATTTAGTTATAATCCATTCTTTTTGAAAGATTAAATTAATAATAATAAGAATGACAACAATAATAATAATAATAATAATAATAATAATAATAATAATAATAATAATAATAATAATAATAATAATAATAATAATAATAATAATAATAATAATAATAATAATAATAATAATAATAATAATAATAATAATAATAATAATAATAATAATAATAATAATAATAATAATAATAATAATAATAATAATAATAATAATAATAATAATAATAATAATAATAATAATAATAATAATAATAATAATAATAATAATAATAATAATAATAATAATAATAATAATAATAATAATAATAATAATAATAATAATAATAATAATAATAATAATAATAATAATAATAATAATAATAATAATAATAATAATAATAATAATAATAATAATAATAATAATAATAATAATAATAATAATAATAATAATAATAATAATAATAATAATAATAATAATAATAATAATAATAATAATAATAATAATAATAATAATAATAATAATAATAATAATAATAATAATAATAATAATAATAATAATAATAATAATAATAATAATAATAATAATAATAATAATAATAATAATAATAATAATAATAATAATAATAATAATAATAATAATAATAATAATAATAATAATAATAATAATAATAATAATAATAATAATAATAATAATAATAATAATAATAATAATAATAATAATAATAATAATAATAATAATAATAATAATAATAATAATAATAATAATAATAATAATAATAATAATAATAATAATAATAATAATAATAATAATAATAATAATAATAATAATAATAATAATAATAATAATAATAATAATAATAATAATAATAATAATAATAATAATAATAATAATAATAATAATAATAATAATAATAATAATAATAATAATAATAATAATAATAATAATAATAATAATAATAATAATAATAATAATAATAATAATAATAATAATAATAATAATAATAATAATAATAATAATAATAATAATAATAATAATAATAATAATAATAATAATAATAATAATAATAATAATAATAATAATAATAATAATAATAATAATAATAATAATAATAATAATAATAATAATAATAATAATAATAATAATAATAATAATAATAATAATAATAATAATAATAATAATAATAATAATAATAATAATAATAATAATAATAATAATAATAATAATAATAATAATAATAATAATAATAATAATAATAATAATAATAATAATAATAATAATAATAATAATAATAATAATAATAATAATAATAATAATAATAATAATAATAATAATAATAATAATAATAATAATAATAATAATAATAATAATAATAATAATAATAATAATAATAATAATAATAATAATAATAATAATAATAATAATAATAATAATAATAATAATAATAATAATAATAATAATAATAATAATAATAATAATAATAATAATAATAATAATAATAATAATAATAATAATAATAATAATAATAATAATAATAATAATAATAATAATAATAATAATAATAATAATAATAATAATAATAATAATAATAATAATAATAATAATAATAATAATAATAATAATAATAATAATAATAATAATAATAATAATAATAATAATAATAATAATAATAATAATAATAATAATAATAATAATAATAATAATAATAATAATAATAATAATAATAATAATAATAATAATAATAATAATAATAATAATAATAATAATAATAATAATAATAATAATAATAATAATAATAATAATAATAATAATAATAATAATAATAATAATAATAATAATAATAATAATAATAATAATAATAATAATAATAATAATAATAATAATAATAATAATAATAATAATAATAATAATAATAATAATAATAATAATAATAATAATAATAATAATAATAATAATAATAATAATAATAATAATAATAATAATAATAATAATAATAATAATAATAATAATAATAATAATAATAATAATAATAATAATAATAATAATAATAATAATAATAATAATAATAATAATAATAATAATAATAATAATAATAATAATAATAATAATAATAATAATAATAATAATAATAATAATAATAATAATAATAATAATAATAATAATAATAATAATAATAATAATAATAATAATAATAATAATAATAATAATAATAATAATAATAATAATAATAATAATAATAATAATAATAATAATAATAATAATAATAATAATAATAATAATAATAATAATAATAATAATAATAATAATAATAATAATAATAATAATAATAATAATAATAATAATAATAATAATAATAATAATAATAATAATAATAATAATAATAATAATAATAATAATAATAATAATAATAATAATAATAATAATAATAATAATAATAATAATAATAATAATAATAATAATAATAATAATAATAATAATAATAATAATAATAATAATAATAATAATAATAATAATAATAATAATAATAATAATAATAATAATAATAATAATAATAATAATAATAATAATAATAATAATAATAATAATAATAATAATAATAATAATAATAATAATAATAATAATAATAATAATAATAATAATAATAATAATAATAATAATAATAATAATAATAATAATAATAATAATAATAATAATAATAATAATAATAATAATAATAATAATAATAATAATAATAATAATAATAATAATAATAATAATAATAATAATAATAATAATAATAATAATAATAATAATAATAATAATAATAATAATAATAATAATAATAATAATAATAATAATAATAATAATAATAATAATAATAATAATAATAATAATAATAATAATAATAATAATAATAATAATAATAATAATAATAATAATAATAATAATAATAATAATAATAATAATAATAATAATAATAATAATAATAATAATAATAATAATAATAATAATAATAATAATAATAATAATAATAATAATAATAATAATAATAATAATAATAATAATAATAATAATAATAATAATAATAATAATAATAATAATAATAATAATAATAATAATAATAATAATAATAATAATAATAATAATAATAATAATAATAATAATAATAATAATAATAATAATAATAATAATAATAATAATAATAATAATAATAATAATAATAATAATAATAATAATAATAATAATAATAATAATAATAATAATAATAATAATAATAATAATAATAATAATAATAATAATAATAATAATAATAATAATAATAATAATAATAATAATAATAATAATAATAATAATAATAATAATAATAATAATAATAATAATAATAATAATAATAATAATAATAATAATAATAATAATAATAATAATAATAATAATAATAATAATAATAATAATAATAATAATAATAATAATAATAATAATAATAATAATAATAATAATAATAATAATAATAATAATAATAATAATAATAATAATAATAATAATAATAATAATAATAATAATAATAATAATAATAATAATAATAATAATAATAATAATAATAATAATAATAATAATAATAATAATAATAATAATAATAATAATAATAATAATAATAATAATAATAATAATAATAATAATAATAATAATAATAATAATAATAATAATAATAATAATAATAATAATAATAATAATAATAATAATAATAATAATAATAATAATAATAATAATAATAATAATAATAATAATAATAATAATAATAATAATAATAATAATAATAATAATAATAATAATAATAATAATAATAATAATAATAATAATAATAATAATAATAATAATAATAATAATAATAATAATAATAATAATAATAATAATAATAATAATAATAATAATAATAATAATAATAATAATAATAATAATAATAATAATAATAATAATAATAATAATAATAATAATAATAATAATAATAATAATAATAATAATAATAATAATAATAATAATAATAATAATAATAATAATAATAATAATAATAATAATAATAATAATAATAATAATAATAATAATAATAATAATAATAATAATAATAATAATAATAATAATAATAATAATAATAATAATAATAATAATAATAATAATAATAATAATAATAATAATAATAATAATAATAATAATAATAATAATAATAATAATAATAATAATAATAATAATAATAATAATAATAATAATAATAATAATAATAATAATAATAATAATAATAATAATAATAATAATAATAATAATAATAATAATAATAATAATAATAATAATAATAATAATAATAATAATAATAATAATAATAATAATAATAATAATAATAATAATAATAATAATAATAATAATAATAATAATAATAATAATAATAATAATAATAATAATAATAATAATAATAATAATAATAATAATAATAATAATAATAATAATAATAATAATAATAATAATAATAATAATAATAATAATAATAATAATAATAATAATAATAATAATAATAATAATAATAATAATAATAATAATAATAATAATAATAATAATAATAATAATAATAATAATAATAATAATAATAATAATAATAATAATAATAATAATAATAATAATAATAATAATAATAATAATAATAATAATAATAATAATAATAATAATAATAATAATAATAATAATAATAATAATAATAATAATAATAATAATAATAATAATAATAATAATAATAATAATAATAATAATAATAATAATAATAATAATAATAATAATAATAATAATAATAATAATAATAATAATAATAATAATAATAATAATAATAATAATAATAATAATAATAATAATAATAATAATAATAATAATAATAATAATAATAATAATAATAATAATAATAATAATAATAATAATAATAATAATAATAATAATAATAATAATAATAATAATAATAATAATAATAATAATAATAATAATAATAATAATAATAATAATAATAATAATAATAATAATAATAATAATAATAATAATAATAATAATAATAATAATAATAATAATAATAATAATAATAATAATAATAATAATAATAATAATAATAATAATAATAATAATAATAATAATAATAATAATAATAATAATAATAATAATAATAATAATAATAATAATAATAATAATAATAATAATAATAATAATAATAATAATAATAATAATAATAATAATAATAATAATAATAATAATAATAATAATAATAATAATAATAATAATAATAATAATAATAATAATAATAATAATAATAATAATAATAATAATAATAATAATAATAATAATAATAATAATAATAATAATAATAATAATAATAATAATAATAATAATAATAATAATAATAATAATAATAATAATAATAATAATAATAATAATAATAATAATAATAATAATAATAATAATAATAATAATAATAATAATAATAATAATAATAATAATAATAATAATAATAATAATAATAATAATAATAATAATAATAATAATAATAATAATAATAATAATAATAATAATAATAATAATAATAATAATAATAATAATAATAATAATAATAATAATAATAATAATAATAATAATAATAATAATAATAATAATAATAATAATAATAATAATAATAATAATAATAATAATAATAATAATAATAATAATAATAATAATAATAATAATAATAATAATAATAATAATAATAATAATAATAATAATAATAATAATAATAATAATAATAATAATAATAATAATAATAATAATAATAATAATAATAATAATAATAATAATAATAATAATAATAATAATAATAATAATAATAATAATAATAATAATAATAATAATAATAATAATAATAATAATAATAATAATAATAATAATAATAATAATAATAATAATAATAATAATAATAATAATAATAATAATAATAATAATAATAATAATAATAATAATAATAATAATAATAATAATAATAATAATAATAATAATAATAATAATAATAATAATAATAATAATAATAATAATAATAATAATAATAATAATAATAATAATAATAATAATAATAATAATAATAATAATAATAATAATAATAATAATAATAATAATAATAATAATAATAATAATAATAATAATAATAATAATAATAATAATAATAATAATAATAATAATAATAATAATAATAATAATAATAATAATAATAATAATAATAATAATAATAATAATAATAATAATAATAATAATAATAATAATAATAATAATAATAATAATAATAATAATAATAATAATAATAATAATAATAATAATAATAATAATAATAATAATAATAATAATAATAATAATAATAATAATAATAATAATAATAATAATAATAATAATAATAATAATAATAATAATAATAATAATAATAATAATAATAATAATAATAATAATAATAATAATAATAATAATAATAATAATAATAATAATAATAATAATAATAATAATAATAATAATAATAATAATAATAATAATAATAATAATAATAATAATAATAATAATAATAATAATAATAATAATAATAATAATAATAATAATAATAATAATAATAATAATAATAATAATAATAATAATAATAATAATAATAATAATAATAATAATAATAATAATAATAATAATAATAATAATAATAATAATAATAATAATAATAATAATAATAATAATAATAATAATAATAATAATAATAATAATAATAATAATAATAATAATAATAATAATAATAATAATAATAATAATAATAATAATAATAATAATAATAATAATAATAATAATAATAATAATAATAATAATAATAATAATAATAATAATAATAATAATAATAATAATAATAATAATAATAATAATAATAATAATAATAATAATAATAATAATAATAATAATAATAATAATAATAATAATAATAATAATAATAATAATAATAATAATAATAATAATAATAATAATAATAATAATAATAATAATAATAATAATAATAATAATAATAATAATAATAATAATAATAATAATAATAATAATAATAATAATAATAATAATAATAATAATAATAATAATAATAATAATAATAATAATAATAATAATAATAATAATAATAATAATAATAATAATAATAATAATAATAATAATAATAATAATAATAATAATAATAATAATAATAATAATAATAATAATAATAATAATAATAATAATAATAATAATAATAATAATAATAATAATAATAATAATAATAATAATAATAATAATAATAATAATAATAATAATAATAATAATAATAATAATAATAATAATAATAATAATAATAATAATAATAATAATAATAATAATAATAATAATAATAATAATAATAATAATAATAATAATAATAATAATAATAATAATAATAATAATAATAATAATAATAATAATAATAATAATAATAATAATAATAATAATAATAATAATAATAATAATAATAATAATAATAATAATAATAATAATAATAATAATAATAATAATAATAATAATAATAATAATAATAATAATAATAATAATAATAATAATAATAATAATAATAATAATAATAATAATAATAATAATAATAATAATAATAATAATAATAATAATAATAATAATAATAATAATAATAATAATAATAATAATAATAATAATAATAATAATAATAATAATAATAATAATAATAATAATAATAATAATAATAATAATAATAATAATAATAATAATAATAATAATAATAATAATAATAATAATAATAATAATAATAATAATAATAATAATAATAATAATAATAATAATAATAATAATAATAATAATAATAATAATAATAATAATAATAATAATAATAATAATAATAATAATAATAATAATAATAATAATAATAATAATAATAATAATAATAATAATAATAATAATAATAATAATAATAATAATAATAATAATAATAATAATAATAATAATAATAATAATAATAATAATAATAATAATAATAATAATAATAATAATAATAATAATAATAATAATAATAATAATAATAATAATAATAATAATAATAATAATAATAATAATAATAATAATAATAATAATAATAATAATAATAATAATAATAATAATAATAATAATAATAATAATAATAATAATAATAATAATAATAATAATAATAATAATAATAATAATAATAATAATAATAATAATAATAATAATAATAATAATAATAATAATAATAATAATAATAATAATAATAATAATAATAATAATAATAATAATAATAATAATAATAATAATAATAATAATAATAATAATAATAATAATAATAATAATAATAATAATAATAATAATAATAATAATAATAATAATAATAATAATAATAATAATAATAATAATAATAATAATAATAATAATAATAATAATAATAATAATAATAATAATAATAATAATAATAATAATAATAATAATAATAATAATAATAATAATAATAATAATAATAATAATAATAATAATAATAATAATAATAATAATAATAATAATAATAATAATAATAATAATAATAATAATAATAATAATAATAATAATAATAATAATAATAATAATAATAATAATAATAATAATAATAATAATAATAATAATAATAATAATAATAATAATAATAATAATAATAATAATAATAATAATAATAATAATAATAATAATAATAATAATAATAATAATAATAATAATAATAATAATAATAATAATAATAATAATAATAATAATAATAATAATAATAATAATAATAATAATAATAATAATAATAATAATAATAATAATAATAATAATAATAATAATAATAATAATAATAATAATAATAATAATAATAATAATAATAATAATAATAATAATAATAATAATAATAATAATAATAATAATAATAATAATAATAATAATAATAATAATAATAATAATAATAATAATAATAATAATAATAATAATAATAATAATAATAATAATAATAATAATAATAATAATAATAATAATAATAATAATAATAATAATAATAATAATAATAATAATAATAATAATAATAATAATAATAATAATAATAATAATAATAATAATAATAATAATAATAATAATAATAATAATAATAATAATAATAATAATAATAATAATAATAATAATAATAATAATAATAATAATAATAATAATAATAATAATAATAATAATAATAATAATAATAATAATAATAATAATAATAATAATAATAATAATAATAATAATAATAATAATAATAATAATAATAATAATAATAATAATAATAATAATAATAATAATAATAATAATAATAATAATAAAAATAATAATTATAATAAGAGCATGTCCGATGAGTGGAATCTCAGCGTCATTAACCCGGTCCACAACAAAGGAGACCCCTTAGGCTACGGTAATTATCAAGTGATTAGTTTTCTTAACATCGCATACAAGATCCTCTCTGCCGTATTGTGTGAGCGTCCGAAAGCGTTTGTCCACAACCTGATAGGTCCCTATCAGTCTGATTTTACGCTAAGGGAGGCCACGATAGACCAGATCTTCACTTTACAGCAGATCCTGGAAAAGACTCAAGAAATGCAAATCGATACCCACCTACAATGCAACAGAGGACGGCCTAGGCTATGGTGGTGCACACAAGTGGAGAAGGACCGCAACCAACTTGGAGTCTGCAACTGAATTCAGCTGGCAAAAGATTGAGCTGGGTGAAGAAGCACGTTGGTTGAGGTCCAGGTCCATCTCGGACTGTAGCGCCACAGGAAAAATAAGTGACTAGGCAAGATAGCTCAACATCTGTCACCGAACTAAGCTGGCGGTTGTGCGGAGGGCTAACGACCCGCTCACATAAAAAATAAAATTAGCATGAGAGAGCAAGCTGCCTTGGATCTTTAAATAAAAACACAACCACTTTTGAACTGAAAGAAATTCTCACTCAGTGTGGGAAACTTAAATTCGTTTAATGCAGAAAAAGGCCGTCGTGGCGTAGTAGGTAGAGTGCGACGCTCACGCGCAGCAGATCTAGGTTCGATTACCGGCTGAACACCTCGAATTTTTCACTGCACCACCTCTTTCGAGCTACTGATGACACTCAAACTTCGCCGTTCGGAGTAGGCAAAAAACTGTAGGTCCCTTCTGTACTTGAGAGAATACAATACAATGCGAATACGATACAATACGAGTAGTTGATGAGCAGCTTAGGCCCTGTTCTCTTATGGGCAATTATTATTATTATTATTAATGCAGAAAAAGAATTTCGACATACATTACAGTTGTGACGAAATATGGCACTTATTAGGATAAGTGATCGCCTGAATATGACTGATATGTGCCCACGCCCGACCGATGCCGCTGAAGCTCTATCAAAATTGATTTTATGTCTCGTATTCGGCGACTTCAATGCAAAAGTTGGTCTGGATGTTAAGACATTCAGGGGAGCGATTATTGATTTCGACCATTTCCTCGTGACAGCAAGATTCAGAGCAGTCGAGCTCCAACGTCAGAAAGTTGTACGAGTACCGGCCAACAAAGAAGAGATTGTTTCGTAGGCATACTGTTTGACGTAGGCATACTACAGAGTCCTTTGCAACTCAGTGAGAGCCTCTCCAGCATGTCTCGCATTTTAGTGAGACACTCTCTAGTTTGCCTGATTCACGTTATATGTTGACGTCTACGTGAACAATATGTAGTTGCATTACCGGTCAGCCATCCATCCATTATTGGCTACTGACCATTTACTACAGATGCTTAGCGGGCATGACCAAGAGACGGTAGTAGTGGAGAGGAAACCCTCACTTTAATCGATGAAGTAGTTTTCCCGCACAGTCTTGAAGAAGTCAGCTCAGCGATTTTCAAATTGATACACGTCACGTTTTTATCGATTTTAAAGCCGCATACAACAGTTTTCATTAAAAAAAATCGGGATCCCGGGAAAACTGATCCGGTTGCTAATAACGTTCGAGAACCTTTGAACTATTCCAAACCTGCTCTTGATTTCGGCAAGGAGAAGTGATGTCGTATGACTTTTTAAATGTTGTGTTAGAGAGTGTAGTGCGGAGGGCAGGTCTAAACACTAAGCACTACCTTCTACTGGAATATACTGATTTCATTAACATTATCACCTTTTCAATCATGGAAGTTGAAGTCCACAAAAGACACCTTTGTTGAGATTCGGCGCAGAATCATCCTTGGCAATCGAAGTTACTTCGGCTTGTTGAAACAGCTAGAATCGAAACTCCTGACTCGATGGACTAAGATAATGCTCAAGCATCTAGGTCCTACCTGTACTCTTATAATGCAAAAATCTAAACTGTGTTTATTTAAAATCGGTTTCATATTTTTATTTGAAGCTTTTGTTGTGGTGCATTAATGTCATTTGACATGAGTTGGTCTGGGGTCTCCGCACCAGACATCTACAGATTCAATTCAAAGCTCGAATATCTCTCTCGAAAATTTCGTTAATGCTCGAATGAAAAC